>JBBDGT010000360.1:251011-303122 GCA_037306005.1 Rhinophrynus dorsalis
TCGCCTTCATTCTGTCTCACCCACCAAGCCTCTCCCTGTTCTACCTCTCGCCTTCATTCTGTCTCACCCACCAAGCCTCTTCCTTTTCTACCTCTCGCCTTCATTCTGTCTCACCCACCAAGCCTCTTCCTTTTCTACCTCTCGCCTTCATTCTGTCTCACCCACCAAGCCTCTTCCTTTTCTACCTCTCGCCTTCATTCTGTCTCACCCACCAAGCCTCTCCCTGTTCTACCTCTCGCCTTCATTCTGTCTCACTCACCAAGCCTCTGCCTCTTCTACAGCTCGCCTTCATTCTGTCTCACTCACCAATCCTCTCCCTCTTCTACCTCTCGCCTTCATTCTGTCTCACTCACCAAGCCTCTGCCTCTTCTACCTCTCACCTTCATTCTGTCTCACCCCCAAACCTCTCCCTGTTCTACCTCTCGCCTTCATTCTGTCTCACCCACCAAGCCTCTGCCTCTTCTACCTCTCGCCTTCATTCTGTCTCACCCACCAAGCCTCTCCCTGTTCTACCTCTCGCCTTCATTCTGTCTCACCCACCAAGCCTCTCCCTGTTCTACCTCTCGCCTTCATTCTGTCTCACCCACCAAGCCTCTCCCTTTTCTACCTCTCGCCTTCATTCTGTCTCATCCCGAAACCTATCATTGTCCTCCTCCCTCCAAAACTCACTGTTCTACTATTGCCTTCAATCTGTTAAATCTCTGCCATCTGTCTTTTCCCGGTGTTGATTCAGAGAACTTGAAACTGTGGGCCACTCACTCTCCAGCTGAGCAGCTATTTAACTCAGCCTCTCAGTATTCAGTGCTCGGTTGTTTTGCCTGTCCAAAAACTCGACATTCCTGATTCTTGTTCATGAGAAACATGCTGGTCTTTGACCTTTGAATTGTTTGATCTTAATCAAACCTCTCTCTTTTCTACCTCACACCTACAATCTGTCTCATGACTCCGTATCTCTCTCTCTCTCTGTTCTACTCTTATCTTCACTCTGTCTTACTCCCCAAACATCTCCATGTTCTACCTCTCAACTCCATTCTTCCTCCTCAACCTCTCCCTGTTCTACCTCTCACCTTCATTCAAGCTCACCAACAAAACTCTCTTCTCCGCCTCTCCTTCATTCTGTTCACGCCCATGCTCTGCTTTACTCTTGCTTTCATTCCCCCACCCCCCCAAACCTCACTCTTCTCCCTCCCGACTTTACTCTATCTCACCCCACAAACTCTTCTCTGTTCTCTTGATGACATTCTGTCTCACCCCCAAACCTCTCTGTTCTCAGTCCCCAAACTGCTCTCTTTTCTACCTCTCCTTTTTTTGTCTAACCCTCAATCCTACCTCTGTCCTACTTTTTCCTTCATTCTATTTCACCCCCAAACCTCTCTTTATTCTACAGTTCACCTCATTCTGTTTCACCCCCAAACCCCTGTTCTGCCTCTCACCTTTATTCTATCTCACCCCAAACATCTCTGTTTCACCTCTTGCCTTCATTCTATCTCACCCAAAACGTTTTGCTGTTCTACCTCTCAACTTTTGCCTTCGTTCTTTCTCAACCCTAAAAACGTCTCTCTTTTCTATTTCTCTCCTTCATTTCATCTCACCCCAAACCAATATGTTCCCCATTCTCATCCTCATTATTTATGTCCTTTTCCCTTCTCCAGGGTCGCCTGTCACCTCTGGATATTGTCACTTTGATGGTGGCCTCTCTGTGTCATGACCTTGATCATCCTGGTCTCAGCAATGCGTGAGTTGGGGCTGTGAGGGAACATTTCTCCTGATTCTGCCACATAATATCTGTAGGGAAGATTCATGATCTCGGGCTAGAGGCATGTCACTAGATCTGAGAAGACAAGGGACATGTCACTTGGTTGGCTGGTAAGAGTGACATGTAATTTGATCTTGAGGTAGGTGCAAAAAGAATGTCAAATGATCTGACAAGGGAAAAGAAGCATGTCAAAATTTGGTGGGGGGGGGGAGGTGAGTAGTATGTCCCTCCAACTGGAGTCAGAGTACTGAGGATCATGGCAGTTGTCGGCTTTGCCCCTAAGGCTGTCTGTGGGGTCCAATGGATGACGTAAAGTGTAAGCACTTTTGACTAAAACAGTGGCAGGATCTTATTACAGTAAGTGCAGTAAGGTTGTGGAATTCTTTGCCTTGGGAAAACTGTGATGGCAGATACAGTTCAGATGTTCACAATGGAGACCTCTTCAGATTAGAATAATGTTAAAAATCATGTTTAGTGATACATGGTCTGTAGTCAGTTAGTGACAGGTGATGTCTACAATGTAGATTAGTAATAGATGGTCCATGGTCAGTTAGTGACAAGTGATGTGTATAATATTAGTAATAGATGGTCCATGGTCAGTTAGTGACATGTGATGTGTATAATGTTAGTAATAGATGGTCAGTTAGTGACAGGTGATGTATATAATGTTAGTAATAGATTGTCCATGGTCATTTAGTGACAGGTGATGTGTAAAATGTTACTAATAGATGGTCCATGGTCAGTTAGTGACAGGTGATGTGTATAATGTTAGTAATAGATGGTCCATGGTCAGTTAGTGACAGGTGATGTGTATAATGTTACTAATAGATGGTCCATGGTCAGTTAGTGACAGGTGATGTGTATAATGTTACTAATAGATGATCCATGGTCAGTTAGTGACAGGTGATGTGTATAATGTTACTAATAGATGATCCATGGTCAGTTAGTGACAGGTGATGTGTATAATGTTAGTAATAGATGATCCATAATCAGTTAGTGACAGGTGATGTGTATAATGTTAGTAATAGATGGTCCATGATCAGTTAGTGACAGGTGATGTGTATAATGTTACTAATATATGGTCCATATCAGTTAGTGACAGGTGATATGTATAATGTTAGTCATAGACGGTCCATGATCAGTTAGTGATAGGTGATGTGTATAATGTTAGTTAGTAATAGATGGTCCATGATCAGTTAGTGACAGGTGATGTGTATAATGTTAGTAATAGATGATCAATGGTCAGTTAGTGAGACAGGTGATGTGTATAATGTTAGTAATAGATGGTCCATGATCAGTTAGTGACAGGTGATGTGTATAATGTTACTAATAGATGGTCCATGGTCAGTTAGTGACAGGTGATGTGTATAATGTTAGTAATAGATGGTCCATGATCAGTTAGTGACAGGTGATGTGTATAATGTTAGTAATAGATGGTCCATGGTCAGTTAGTGACAGGTGATGTGTATAATGTTAGTAATAGATGGTCCATGGTCAGTTAGTGACAGGTGATGTGTATAATGTTAGTAATAGATGGTCCATGGTCAGTTAGTGACAGGTGATGTGTATAATGTTAGTAATAGATGGTCCATGGTCAGTTAGTGACAGGTGATGTATATAATGTTAGTAATAGATGGTCCATGGTCAGTTAGTGACAGGTGATGTATATAATGTTATTAATAGATGGTCCATGGTCAGTTAGTGACAGGTGATGTATATAATGTTAGTAATAGATGGTCCATGATCAGTTAGTGACAGGTGATGTGTATAATGTTAGTAATAGATGGTCCATGGTCAGTTAGTGACAGGTGATGTATATAATGTTAGTAATAGATGGTCCATGGTCAGTTAGTGACAGGTGATGTGTATAATGTTAGTAATAGATGGTCCATGGTCAGTTAGTGACAGGTGATGTGTATAATGTTAGTAATAGATGATCCATGGTCAGTTAGTGACAGGTGATGTGTATAATGTTAGTAATAGATGGTCCATGGTCAGTTAGTGATAGGTGATGTGTATAATGTTAGTAATAGATGGTCCATAGTCAGTTAGTGATAGGTGATGTGTATAATGTTAGTAATAGATGGTCCATGGTCAGTTAGTGACAGGTGATGTGTATAATGTTAGTAATAGATGGTCCATGGTCAGTTAGTGACAGGTGATGTGTATAATGTTAGTAATAGATGGTCCATGGTCAGTTAGTGACAGGTGATGTGTATAATGTTAGTAATAGATGATCAATGGTCAGTTAGTGAGACAGGTGATGTGTATAATGTTAGTAATAGATGGTCCATGGTCATTTAGTGACAGGTGATGTGTATAATGTTAGTAATAGATGATCCATGGTCAGTTAGTGACAGGTGATGTGTATAATGTTAGTAATAGATGGTCCATGGTCAGTTAGTGACAGGTGATGTGTATAATGTTAGTAATAGATGGTTCATGGTCAGTTAGTGACAGGTGATGTGTATAATGTTAGTAATAGATGGTCCATGGTCAGTTAGTGATAGGTGATGTGTATAATGTTAGTAATAGATGGTCCATGGTCAGTTAGTGACAGGTGATGTGTATAATGTTAGTAATAGATGGTCCATGGTCAGTTAGTGACAGGTGATGTGTATAATGTTAGTAATAGATGGTCCATGGTCAGTTAGTGACAGGTGATGTGTATAATGTTAGTAATAGATGATCCATGATCAGTTAGTGACAGGTGATGTGTATAATGTTAGTAATAGATGGTCCATGGTCAGTTAGTGACAGGTGATGTGTATAATGTTAGTAATAGATGGTTCATGGTCAGTTAGTGACAGGTGATGTGTATAATGTTAGTAATAGATGGTCCATGGTCAGTTAGTGACAGGTGATGTGTATAATGTTAGTAATAGATGGTCCATATCAGTTAGTGACAGGTGATGTGTATAATGTTACTAATAGATGGTCCATGGTCAGTTAGTGACAGGTGATGTGTATAATGTTAGTAATAGATGGTCCATGATCAGTTAGTGACAGGTGATGTGTATAATGTTAGTAATAGATGGTCCATGGTCAGTTAGTGACAGGTGATGTATATAATGTTAGTAATAGATGGTCCATGGTCAGTTAGTGACAGGTGATGTGTATAATGTTAGTAATAGATGGTCCATGATCAGTTAGTGACAGGTGATGTGTATAATATTAGTAATAGACGGTCCATGATCAGTTAGTGACAGGTGATGTGTATAATGTTAGTAATAGATGGTCCATGGTCAGTTAGTGACAGGTGATGTGTATAATGTTAGTAATAGATGGTCCGTGGTCAGTTAGTGACAGGTGATGTGTATAATGTTAGTAATAGATGGTCCATGGTCAGTTAGTGACAGGTGATGTGTATAATGTTAGTAATAGATGATCAATGGTCAGTTAGTGAGACAGGTGATGTGTATAATGTTAGTAATAGATGGTCCATGATCAGTTAGTGACAGGTGATGTGTATAATGTTACTAATAGATGGTCCATGGTCAGTTAGTGACAGGTGATGTGTATAATGTTAGTAATAGATGGTCCATGATCAGTTAGTGACAGGTGATGTGTATAATGTTAGTAATAGATGGTCCATGGTCAGTTAGTGACAGGTGATGTGTATAATGTTAGTAATAGATGGTCCATGGTCAGTTAGTGACAGGTGATGTGTATAATGTTAGTAATAGATGGTCCATGGTCAGTTAGTGACAGGTGATGTGTATAATGTTAGTAATAGATGGTCCATGGTCAGTTAGTGACAGGTGATGTATATAATGTTAGTAATAGATGGTCCATGGTCAGTTAGTGACAGGTGATGTATATAATGTTATTAATAGATGGTCCATGGTCAGTTAGTGACAGGTGATGTATATAATGTTAGTAATAGATGGTCCATGATCAGTTAGTGACAGGTGATGTGTATAATGTTAGTAATAGATGGTCCATGGTCAGTTAGTGACAGGTGATGTATATAATGTTAGTAATAGATGGTCCATGGTCAGTTAGTGACAGGTGATGTGTATAATGTTAGTAATAGATGGTCCATGGTCAGTTAGTGACAGGTGATGTGTATAATGTTAGTAATAGATGATCCATGGTCAGTTAGTGACAGGTGATGTGTATAATGTTAGTAATAGATGGTCCATGGTCAGTTAGTGATAGGTGATGTGTATAATGTTAGTAATAGATGGTCCATAGTCAGTTAGTGATAGGTGATGTGTATAATGTTAGTAATAGATGGTCCATGGTCAGTTAGTGACAGGTGATGTGTATAATGTTAGTAATAGATGGTCCATGGTCAGTTAGTGACAGGTGATGTGTATAATGTTAGTAATAGATGGTCCATGGTCAGTTAGTGACAGGTGATGTGTATAATGTTAGTAATAGATGATCAATGGTCAGTTAGTGAGACAGGTGATGTGTATAATGTTAGTAATAGATGGTCCATGGTCATTTAGTGACAGGTGATGTGTATAATGTTAGTAATAGATGATCCATGGTCAGTTAGTGACAGGTGATGTGTATAATGTTAGTAATAGATGGTCCATGGTCAGTTAGTGACAGGTGATGTGTATAATGTTAGTAATAGATGGTTCATGGTCAGTTAGTGACAGGTGATGTGTATAATGTTAGTAATAGATGGTCCATGGTCAGTTAGTGATAGGTGATGTGTATAATGTTAGTAATAGATGGTCCATGGTCAGTTAGTGACAGGTGATGTGTATAATGTTAGTAATAGATGGTCCATGGTCAGTTAGTGACAGGTGATGTGTATAATGTTAGTAATAGATGGTCCATGGTCAGTTAGTGACAGGTGATGTGTATAATGTTAGTAATAGATGATCCATGATCAGTTAGTGACAGGTGATGTGTATAATGTTAGTAATAGATGGTCCATGGTCAGTTAGTGACAGGTGATGTGTATAATGTTAGTAATAGATGGTTCATGGTCAGTTAGTGACAGGTGATGTGTATAATGTTAGTAATAGATGGTCCATGGTCAGTTAGTGACAGGTGATGTGTATAATGTTAGTAATAGATGGTCCATATCAGTTAGTGACAGGTGATGTGTATAATGTTACTAATAGATGGTCCATGGTCAGTTAGTGACAGGTGATGTGTATAATGTTAGTAATAGATGGTCCATGATCAGTTAGTGACAGGTGATGTGTATAATGTTAGTAATAGATGGTCCATGGTCAGTTAGTGACAGGTGATGTATATAATGTTAGTAATAGATGGTCCATGGTCAGTTAGTGACAGGTGATGTGTATAATGTTAGTAATAGATGGTCCATGATCAGTTAGTGACAGGTGATGTGTATAATATTAGTAATAGACGGTCCATGATCAGTTAGTGACAGGTGATGTGTATAATGTTAGTAATAGATGGTCCATGGTCAGTTAGTGACAGGTGATGTGTATAATGTTAGTAATAGATGGTCCGTGGTCAGTTAGTGACAGGTGATGTGTATAATGTTAGTAATAGATGGTCCATGGTCAGTTAGTGACAGGTGATGTATATAATGTTAGTAATAGATGATCCATGGTCAGTTAGTGACAGGTGATGTGTATAATGTTAGTAATAGATGGTCCATATCAGTTAGTGACAGGTGATGTGTATAATGTTAGTAATAGATGGTCCATGGTCAGTTAGTGACAGGTGATGTGTATAATGTTAGTAATAGATGGTCCATATCAGTTAGTGACAGGTGATGTGTATAATGTTAGTAATAGATGGTCCATGGTCAGTTAGTGACAGGTGATGTGTATAATGTTAGTAATAGATGGTCCATGGTCAGTTAGTGACAGGTGATGTGTATAATATTAGTAATAGACGGTCCATGATCAGTTAGTGACAGGTGATGTGTATAATGTTAGTAATAGATGGTCCATGGTCAGTTAGTGACAGGTGATGTGTATAATGTTAGTAATAGATGGTCCATGATCAGTTAGTGACAGGTGATGTATATAATGTTAGTAATAGATGGTCCATGATCAGTTAGTGACAGGTGATGTGTATAATGTTAGTAATAGATGGTCCATATCAGTTAGTGACAGGTGATGTATATAATGTTAGTAATAGATGGTCCATGATCAGTTAGTGACAGGTGATGTGTATAATGTTAGTAATAGATGGTCCATGGTCAGTTAGTGACAGGTGATGTGTATAATGTTAGTAATAGATGGATCATGGTCAGTTAGTGACAGGTGATGTGTATAATGTTAGTAATAGATGGTCCATGGTCAGTTAGTGACAGGTGATGTGTATAATGTTAGTAATAGATGGTTCATGGTCAGTTAGTGACAGGTGATGTGTATAATGTTAGTAATAGATGGTCCATGATCAGTTAGTGACAGGTGATGTGTATAATGTTAGTAATAGATGGTCCATGATCAGTTAGTGACAGGTGATGTGTATAATGTTAGTAATAGATGGTCCATGATCAGTTAGTCACAGGTGATGTGTATAATGTTAGTAATAGATGGTCCATGGTCAGTTAGTGACAGGTGATGTGTATAATGTTAGTAATAGATGATCCATGGTCAGTTAGTGACAGGTGATGTGTACAATGTAGATTAGTAATAGATGATCCATGGTCAGTTAGTGACAGGTGGTGTGCATAATGTTAGTAATAGATGGTCCATGGTCAGTTAGTGACAGGTGATGTGTATAATATTAGTAATAGACGGTCCATGGTCAGTTAGTGACAGGTGATGTATATAATGTTAGTAATAGATGGTCCATGGTCAGTTAGTGACAGGTGATGTGTATAATATTAGTAATAGACGGTCCATGGTCAGTTAGTGACAGGTGATGTATATAATGTTAGTAATAGATGATCCACGGTCAGTTAGTGACAGGTGATGTGTACAATGTAGATTAGTAATAGATGGTCCATGGTCAGTTAGTGACAGGTGATGTGTATAATGTTACTAATAGATGGTCCATGGTCAGTTAGTGACAGGTGATGTGCATAATGTTAGTAATAGATGGTCCATGGTCAGTTAGTGACAGGTGATGTGTATAATGTTAGTAATAGATGGTCCATGGTCAGTTAGTGACAGGTGATGTGTATAATGTTAGTAATAGATGGTCCATGGTCAGTTAGTGACAGGTGATGTATATAATGTTAGTAATAGATGATCCATGGTCAGTTAGTGACAGGTGATGTGTATAATGTTAGTAATAGATGGTCCATGGTCAGTTAGTGACAGGTGATGTGTATAATGTTAGTAATAGATGATCCATGGTCAGTTAGTGACAGGTGATGTGTATAATGTTAGTAATAGATGGTCCATGGTCAGTTAGTGACAGGTGATGTGTATAATGTTAGTAATAGATGATCCATGGTCAGTTAGTGATAGGTGATGTGTATAATGTTAGTAATAGATGGTCCATGGTCAGTTAGTGACAGGTGATGTGTATAATGTTAGTAATAGATAGTTCATGGTCAGTTAGTGACAGGTGATGTGTATAATGTTAGTAATAGATGTTCCATGGTCAGTCAGTGACAGGTGATGTGTATAATCTTAGTAATAGATGGTCCATGGTCAGTTAGTGACAGGTGATTTGTATAATGTTAGTAATAGATGATCCATGGTCAGTTAGTGACAGGTGATGTGTATAATATTAGTAATAGATGGTCCATGGTCAGTTAGTGATAGGTGATGTGTATAATGTTAGTAATAGATGGTCCATGGTCAGTTAGTGACAGGTGATGTGTATAATGTTAGTAATAGATGATCCATGGTCAGTTAGTGACAGGTGATGTGTACAATGTAGATTAGTAATAGATGATCCATGGTCAGTTAGTGACAGGTGGTGTGCATAATGTTAGTAATAGATGGTCCATGGTCAGTTAGTGACAGGTGATGTGTATAATATTAGTAATAGACGGTCCATGGTCAGTTAGTGACAGGTGATGTATATAATGTTAGTAATAGATGGTCCATGGTCAGTTAGTGACAGGTGATGTGTATAATATTAGTAATAGACGGTCCATGGTCAGTTAGTGACAGGTGATGTATATAATGTTAGTAATAGATGATCCATGGTCAGTTAGTGACAGGTGATGTGTACAATGTAGATTAGTAATAGATGGTCCATGGTCAGTTAGTGACAGGTGATGTGTATAATGTTACTAATAGATGGTCCATGGTCAGTTAGTGACAGGTGATGTGCATAATGTTAGTAATAGATGGTCCATGGTCAGTTAGTGACAGGTGATGTGTATAATGTTAGTAATAGATGGTCCATGGTCAGTTAGTGACAGGTGATGTGTATAATGTTAGTAATAGATGGTCCATGGTCAGTTAGTGACAGGTGATGTATATAATGTTAGTAATAGATGATCCATGGTCAGTTAGTGACAGGTGATGTGTATAATGTTAGTAATAGATGGTCCATGGTCAGTTAGTGACAGGTGATGTGTATAATGTTAGTAATAGATGATCCATGGTCAGTTAGTGACAGGTGATGTGTATAATGTTAGTAATAGATGGTCCATGGTCAGTTAGTGACAGGTGATGTGTATAATGTTAGTAATAGATGATCCATGGTCAGTTAGTGATAGGTGATGTGTATAATGTTAGTAATAGATGGTCCATGGTCAGTTAGTGACAGGTGATGTGTATAATGTTAGTAATAGATAGTTCATGGTCAGTTAGTGACAGGTGATGTGTATAATGTTAGTAATAGATGTTCCATGGTCAGTCAGTGACAGGTGATGTGTATAATGTTAGTAATAGATGGTCCATGGTCAGTTAGTGACAGGTGATTTGTATAATGTTAGTAATAGATGATCCATGGTTAGTTAGTGACAGGTGATGTGTATAATATTAGTAATAGATGGTCCATGGTCAGTTAGTGATAGGTGATGTGTATAATGTTAGTAATAGATGGTCCATGGTCAGTTAGTGACAGGTGATGTGTATAATGTTAGTAATAGATAGTTCATGGTCAGTTAGTGACAGGTGATGTGTATAATGTTAGTAATAGATGGTCCATGGTCAGTCAGTGACAGGTGATGTGTATAATGTTAGTAATAGATGGTCCATGGTCAGTCAGTGACAGGTGATGTGTATAATGTTAGTAATAGATGATCCATGGTCAGTTAGTGACAGGTGATGTATATAATGTTAGTAATAGATGGTCCATGGTCAGTTAGTGACAGGTGATGTGTATAATGTTAGTAATAGATGGTCCATGGTCAGTTAGTGACAGGTGATGTGTATAATGTTAGTAATAGATGGTCCATGGTCAGTTAGTGACAGGTGATGTGTATAATGTTAGTAATAGATGGTCCATGGTCAGTTAGTGACAGGTGATGTGTATAATGTTAGTAATAGATGGTCCATGATCAGTTAGTGATAGGTGATGTGTATAATGTTAGTAATAGATGATCCATGGTCAGTTAGTGACAGGTGATGTGTATAATGTTAGTAATAGATGGTCCATGGTCAGTTAGTGACAGGTGATGTGCATAATGTTAGTAATAGATGATCCATGGTCAGTTAGTGACAGGTGATGTGTATAATGTTAGTAATAGATGGTCCATGGTCAGTTAGTGACAGGTGATGTATATAATTTTAGTAATAGATGATCCATGGTCAGTTAGTGACAGGTGATGTATATAATGTTAGTAATAGATGATCCATGGTCAGTTAGTGACAGGTGATGTGTATAATGTTAGTAATAGACGGTCCATGGTCAGTTAGTGACAGGTGATGTATATAATGTTAGTAATAGATGATCCATGGTCAGTTAGTGACAGGTGATGTGTATAATGTTAGTAATAGATGGTCCATGGTCAGTTAGTGACAGGTGATGTGTATAATGTTAGTAATAGATGGTCCATGATCAGATAGTGACAGGTGATGTGTATAATGTTAGTAATAGATGGTCCATGGTCAGTTAGTGACAGGTGATGTGTATAATGTTAGTAATAGATGGTCCATGGTCAGTTAGTGACAGGTGATGTATATAATGTTAGTAATAGATGATCCATGGTCAGTTAGTGACAGGTGATGTATATAATGTTAGTAATAGATGATCCATGGTCAGTTAGTGACAGGTGATGTATATAATGTTAGTAATAGATGGTCCATGGTCATTTAGTGACAGGTGATGTGTATAATGTTAGTAATAGATGATCCATGGTCAGTTAGTGACAGGTGATGTGTATAATGTTAGTAATAGATGGTCCATGGTCAGTTAGTGACAGGTGATGTGTATAATGTTATTAATAGATGATCCATGGTCAGTTAGTGACAGGTGATGTGTATAATGTTAGTAATAGATGATCCATGGTCAGTTAGTGACAGGTGATGTATATAATGTTAGTAATAGATGGTCCATGGTCATTTAGTGACAGGTGATGTGTATAATGTTAGTAATAGATGATCCATGGTCAGTTAGTGACAGGTGATGTGTATAATGTTAGTAATAGATGGTCCATGGTCAGTTAGTGACAGGTGATGTGTATAATGTTAGTAATAGATGATCCATGGTCAGTTAGTGACAGGTGATGTGTATAATGTTAGTAATAGATGATCCATGGTCAGTTAGTGACAGGTGATGTGTATAATGTTAGTAATAGATGGTCCATGGTCAGTTAGTGACAGGTGATGTGTATAATGTTAGTAATAGATGGTCCATGGTCAGTTAGTGACAGGTGATGTGTATAATGTTAGTAATAGATGGTCCATGGTCAGTTAGTGACAGGTGATGTGTATAATGTTAGTAATAGATGGTCCATGGTCAGTTAGTGACAGGTGATGTGTATAATGTTAGTAATAGATGGTCTATGGTCAGTTAGTGACAGGTGATGTGTATAATGTTAGTAATAGATGGTCCATGGTCAGTTAGTGACAGGTGATGTGTATAATGTTAGTAATAGATGGTCCATGATCAGTTAGTGACAGGTGATGTGTATAATGTTAGTAATAGATGGTCCATGGTCAGTTAGTGACAGGTGATGTGTATAATGTTAGTAATAGATGATCCATGGTCAGTTAGTGACAGGTGATGTGTATAATGTTAGTAATAGATGATCCATGGTCAGTTAGTGACAGGTGATGTGTATAATGCTAGTAATAGATGGTCCATGGTCAGTTAGTGACAGGTGATGTGTATAATGTTAGTAATAGATGATCCATGGTCAATTAGTGACAGGTGATGTGTATAATGTTAGTAATAGATGGTCCATGGTCACTTAGTGACAGGTGATGTATATAATGTTAGTAATAGATGATCCATGGTCAGTTAGTGACAGGTGATGTATATAATGTTAGTAATAGATGGTCCATATCAGTTAGTGACAGGTGATGTGTATAATATTAGTAATAGATGGTCCATGGTCAGTTAGTGACAGGTGATGTATATAATGTTAGTAATAGATGGTCCATGGTCAGTTAGTGACAGGTGATGTGTATAATATTAGTAATAGATGATCCATGGTCAGTTAGTGACAGGTGATGTGTATAATGTTAGTAATAGATGATCCATGGTCAGTTAGTGACAGGTGATGTATATAATGTTAGTAATAGATGGTCCATGATCAGTTAGTGACAGGTGATGTATATAATGTTAGTAATAGATGATCCATGGTCAGTTAGTGACAGGTGATGTATATAATGTTAGTAATAGATGGTCCATGGTCAGTTAGTGACAGGTGATGTATATAATGTTAGTAATAGATGATCCATGGTCAGTTAGTGACAGGTGATGTGTATAATGTTAGTAATAGATGATCCATGATCAGTTAGTGACAGGTGATGTGTATAATGTTAGTAATAGATGATCCATGTCAGTTAGTGACAGGTGATGTGCATAATGTTAGTAATAGATGGTCCATGGTCAGTTAGTGACAGGTGATGAATATAATGTTAGTAATAGATGGTCCATGGTCAGTTAGTGACAGGTGATGTGTATAATGTTAGTAATAGATGATCCATGTCAGTTAGTGACAGGTGATGTGCATAATGTTAGTAATAGATGATCCATGATCAGTTAGTGACAGGTGATGTGTATAATGTTAGTAATAGATGATCCATGTCAGTTAGTGACAGGTGATGTGTATAATGTTAGTAATAGATGATCCATGATCAGTTAGTGACAGGTGATGTGTATAATGTTAGTAATAGATGGTCCATGGTCAGTTAGTGACAGGTGATGTGTATAATGTTAGTAATAGATGATCCATGATCAGTTAGTGACAGGTGATGTATATAATGTTAGTAATAGATGATCCATGGTCAGTTAGTGACAGGTGATGTGTATAATATTAGTAATAGATGGTCCATGATCAGTTAGTGACAGGTGATGTGTATAATGTTAGTAATAGATGGTCCATGGTCAGTTAGTGACAGGTGATGTATATAATGTTAGTAATAGATGATCCATGATCAGTTAGTGACAGGTGATGTATATAATGTTAGTAATAGATGGTCCATGGTCAGTTAGTGACAGGTGATGTGTATAATGTTAGTAATAGATGGTCCATGGTCAGTTAGTGACAGGTGATGTGTATAATGTTAGTAATAGATGGTCCATGATCAGTTAGTGACAGGTGATGTGTATAATGTTAGTAATAGATGATCCATGGTCAGTTAGTGACAGGTGATGTGTATAATGTTAGTAATAGATGATCCATGGTCAGTTAGTGACAGGTGATGTGTATAATGTTAGTAATAGATGATCCATGATCAGTTAGTGACAGGTGATGTGTATAATGTTAGTAATAGATGGTCCATGGTCAGTTAGTGACAGGTGATGTGTATAATGTTAGTAATAGATGATCCATGATCAGTTAGTAATAGGTGATGTGTATAATGTTAGTAATAGATGGTCCATGGTCAGTTAGTGACAGGTGATATGTATAATGTTAGTAATAGTTGATCCATGGTCAGTTAGTGACAGGTGATGTATATAATGTTAGTAATAGATGATCCATGATCAGTTAGTGACAGGTGATGTGTATAATGTTAGTAATAGATGATCCATGATCAGTTAGTGACAGGTGATGTGTATAATGTTAGTAATAGATGATCCATGATCAGTTAGTGACAGGTGATGTGTATAATGTTAGTAATAGATGGTCCATGGTCAGTTAGTGACAGGTGATGTGTATAATGTTAGTAATAGATGATCCATGGTCAGTTAGTGACAGGTGATGTATATAATGTTAGTAATAGATGATCCATGGTCAGTTAGTGACAGGTGATGTATATAATGTTAGTAATAGATGATCCATGGTCAGTTAGTGACAGGTGATGTGTATAATATTAGTAATAGATGGTCCATGATCAGTTAGTGACAGGTGATGTGTATAATGTTAGTAATAGATGGTCCATGGTCAGTTAGTGACAGGTGATGTGTATAATGTTAGTAATAGATGATCCATGATCAGTTAGTGACAGGTGATGTGTATAATGTTAGTAATAGATGGTCCATGGTCAGTTAGTGACAGGTGATGTGTATAATGTTAGTAATAGATGATCCATGGTCAGTTAGTGACAGGTGATGTATATAATGTTAGTAATAGATGATCCATGATCAGTTAGTGACAGGTGATGTATATAATGTTAGTAATAGATGGTCCATGGTCAGTTAGTGACAGGTGATGTGTATAATGTTAGTAATAGATGGTCCATGGTCAGTTAGTGACAGGTGATGTGTATAATGTTAGTAATAGATGGTCCATGATCAGTTAGTGACAGGTGATGTGTATAATGTTAGTAATAGATGATCCATGATCAGTTAGTGACAGGTGATGTGTATAATGTTAGTAATAGATGGTCCATGGTCAGTTAGTGACAGGTGATGTGTATAATGTTAGTAATAGATGGTCCATGATCAGTTAGTGACAGGTGATGTGTATAATGTTAGTAATAGATGATCCATGATCAGTTAGTGACAGGTGATGTGTATAATGTTAGTAATAGATGATCCATGATCAGTTAGTGACAGGTGATGTGTATAATGTTAGTAATAGATGGTCCATGGTCAGTCAGTGACAGGTGATGTGTATAATGTTAGTAACAGATGGTCCATGGTCAGTCAGTGACAGGTGATGTGTATAATGTTAGTAATAGATGATCCATGACCAGTTAGTGACAGGTGATGTGTATAATGTTAGTAATAGATGATCCATGATCAGTTAGTGACAGGTGATGTGTATAATGTTAGTAATAGATGGTCCATGGTCAGTTAGTGACAGGTGATGTGTATAATGTTAGTAATAGATGGTCCATGGTCAGTTAGTGACAGGTGATGTGTATAATGTTAATAATAGATGATCCATGATCAGTTAGTGACAGGTGATGTGTATAATGTTAGTAATAGATGGTCCATGGTCAGTTAGTGACAGGTGATGTGTATAATGTTAGTAATAGATGATCCATGGTCAGTTAGTGACAGGTGATGTATATAATGTTAGTAATAGATGATCCATGATCAGTTAGTGACAGGTGATGTGTATAATGTTAGTAATAGATGATCCATGATCAGTTAGTGACAGGTGATGTGTATAATGTTAGTAATAGATGGTCCATGGTCAGTTAGTGACAGGTGATGTGTATAATGTTAGTAATAGATGATCCATGATCAGTTAGTGACAGGTGATGTGTATAATGTTAGTAATAGATGGTCTATGGTCAGTTAGTGACATGTGATGTGTATAATGTTAGTAATAGATGATCCATGGTCAGTTAGTGACAGGTGATGTATATAATGTTAGTAATAGATGATCCATGGTCAGTTAGTGACAGGTGATGTATATAATGTTAGTAATAGATGATCCATGGTCAGTTAGTGACAGGTGATGTGTATAATATTAGTAATAGATGGTCCATGATCAGTTAGTGACAGGTGATGTGTATAATGTTAGTAATAGATGGTCCATGGTCAGTTAGTGACAGGTGATGTATATAATGTTAGTAATAGATGATCCATGATCAGTTAGTGACAGGTGATGTATATAATGTTAGTAATAGATGGTCCATGGTCAGTTAGTGACAGGTGATGTATATAATATTAGTAATAGATGGTCCATGGTCAGTTAGTGACAGGTGATGTGTATAATGTTAGTAATAGATGGTCCATGGTCAGTTAGTGACAGGTGATGTGTATAATGTTAGTAATAGATGATCCATGGTCAGTTAGTGACAGGTGATGTATATAATGTTAGTAATAGATGATCCATGATCAGTTAGTGACAGGTGATGTATATAATGTTAGTAATAGATGGTCCATGGTCAGTTAGTAACAGGTGATGTGTATAATGTTAGTAATAGATGGTCCATGTCAGTTAGTGACAGGTGATGTATATAATGTTAGTAATAGATGATCCATGGTCAGTTAGTGACAGGTGATGTATATAATGTTAGTAATAGATGGTCCATGGTCAGTTAGTGACAGGTGATGTGTATAATGTTAGTAATAGATGGTCCATGGTCAGTTAGTGACAGGTGATGTGTATAATGTTAGTAATAGATGATCCATGGTCAGTTAGTGATAGGTGATGTGTATAATGTTAGTAATAGATGGTCCATGGTCAGTTAGTGACAGGTGATGTGTATAATGTTAGTAATAGATAGTTCATGGTCAGTTAGTGACAGGTGATGTGTATAATGTTAGTAATAGATGTTCCATGGTCAGTCAGTGACAGGTGATGTGTATAATGTTAGTAATAGATGGTTCATGGTCAGTTAGTGACAGGTGATTTGTATAATGTTAGTAATAGATGATCCATGGTCAGTTAGTGACAGGTGATGTGTATAATATTAGTAATAGATGGTCCATGGTCAGTTAGTGATAGGTGATGTGTATAATGTTAGTAATAGATGGTCCATGGTCAGTTAGTGACAGGTGATGTGTATAATGTTAGTAATAGATAGTTCATGGTCAGTTAGTGACAGGTGATGTGTATAATGTTAGTAATAGATGGTCCATGGTCAGTCAGTGACAGGTGATGTGTATAATGTTAGTAATAGATGGTCCATGGTCAGTTAGTGACAGGTGATTTGTATAATGTTAGTAATAGATGATCCATGGTTAGTTAGTGACAGGTGATGTGTATAATATTAGTAATAGATGGTCCATGGTCAGTTAGTGATAGGTGATGTGTATAATGTTAGTAATAGATGGTCCATGGTCAGTTAGTGACAGGTGATGTGTATAATGTTAGTAATAGATAGTTCATGGTCAGTTAGTGACAGGTGATGTGTATAATGTTAGTAATAGATGGTCCATGGTCAGTCAGTGACAGGTGATGTGTATAATGTTAGTAATAGATGGTCCATGGTCAGTCAGTGACAGGTGATGTGTATAATGTTAGTAATAGATGATCCATGGTCAGTTAGTGACAGGTGATGTATATAATGTTAGTAATAGATGGTCCATGGTCAGTTAGTGACAGGTGATGTGTATAATGTTAGTAATAGATGGTCCATGGTCAGTTAGTGACAGGTGATGTGTATAATGTTAGTAATAGATGGTCCATGGTCAGTTAGTGACAGGTGATGTGTATAATGTTAGTAATAGATGGTCCATGGTCAGTTAGTGACAGGTGATGTGTATAATGTTAGTAATAGATGGTCCATGATCAGTTAGTGATAGGTGATGTGTATAATGTTAGTAATAGATGATCCATGGTCAGTTAGTGACAGGTGATGTGTATAATGTTAGTAATAGATGGTCCATGGTCAGTTAGTGACAGGTGATGTGCATAATGTTAGTAATAGATGATCCATGGTCAGTTAGTGACAGGTGATGTGTATAATGTTAGTAATAGATGGTCCATGGTCAGTTAGTGACAGGTGATGTATATAATTTTAGTAATAGATGATCCATGGTCAGTTAGTGACAGGTGATGTGTATAATGTTAGTAATAGATGGTCCATGGTCAGTTAGTGACAGGTGATGTGTATAATGTTAGTAATAGATGGTCCATGGTCAGTTAGTGACAGGTGATGTATATAATGTTAGTAATAGATGATCCATGGTCAGTTAGTGACAGGTGATGTATATAATGTTAGTAATAGATGATCCATGGTCAGTTAGTGACAGGTGATGTATATAATGTTAGTAATAGATGGTCCATGGTCATTTAGTGACAGGTGATGTGTATAATGTTAGTAATAGATGATCCATGGTCAGTTAGTGACAGGTGATGTGTATAATGTTAGTAATAGATGGTCCATGGTCAGTTAGTGACAGGTGATGTGTATAATGTTATTAATAGATGATCCATGGTCAGTTAGTGACAGGTGATGTGTATAATGTTAGTAATAGATGATCCATGGTCAGTTAGTGACAGGTGATGTATATAATGTTAGTAATAGATGGTCCATGGTCATTTAGTGACAGGTGATGTGTATAATGTTAGTAATAGATGATCCATGGTCAGTTAGTGACAGGTGATGTGTATAATGTTAGTAATAGATGGTCCATGGTCAGTTAGTGACAGGTGATGTGTATAATGTTAGTAATAGATGATCCATGGTCAGTTAGTGACAGGTGATGTGTATAATGTTAGTAATAGATGATCCATGGTCAGTTAGTGACAGGTGATGTGTATAATGTTAGTAATAGATGGTCCATGGTCAGTTAGTGACAGGTGATGTGTATAATGTTAGTAATAGATGGTCCATGGTCAGTTAGTGACAGGTGATGTGTATAATGTTAGTAATAGATGGTCCATGGTCAGTTAGTGACAGGTGATGTGTATAATGTTAGTAATAGATGGTCCATGGTCAGTTAGTGACAGGTGATGTGTATAATGTTAGTAATAGATGGTCTATGGTCAGTTAGTGACAGGTGATGTGTATAATGTTAGTAATAGATGGTCCATGGTCAGTTAGTGACAGGTGATGTGTATAATGTTAGTAATAGATGGTCCATGATCAGTTAGTGACAGGTGATGTGTATAATGTTAGTAATAGATGGTCCATGGTCAGTTAGTGACAGGTGATGTGTATAATGTTAGTAATAGATGATCCATGGTCAGTTAGTGACAGGTGATGTGTATAATGTTAGTAATAGATGATCCATGGTCAGTTAGTGACAGGTGATGTGTATAATGCTAGTAATAGATGGTCCATGGTCAGTTAGTGACAGGTGATGTGTATAATGTTAGTAATAGATGATCCATGGTCAATTAGTGACAGGTGATGTGTATAATGTTAGTAATAGATGGTCCATGGTCACTTAGTGACAGGTGATGTATATAATGTTAGTAATAGATGATCCATGGTCAGTTAGTGACAGGTGATGTATATAATGTTAGTAATAGATGGTCCATATCAGTTAGTGACAGGTGATGTGTATAATATTAGTAATAGATGGTCCATGGTCAGTTAGTGACAGGTGATGTATATAATGTTAGTAATAGATGGTCCATGGTCAGTTAGTGACAGGTGATGTGTATAATATTAGTAATAGATGATCCATGGTCAGTTAGTGACAGGTGATGTGTATAATGTTAGTAATAGATGATCCATGGTCAGTTAGTGACAGGTGATGTATATAATGTTAGTAATAGATGGTCCATGATCAGTTAGTGACAGGTGATGTATATAATGTTAGTAATAGATGATCCATGGTCAGTTAGTGACAGGTGATGTATATAATGTTAGTAATAGATGGTCCATGGTCAGTTAGTGACAGGTGATGTATATAATGTTAGTAATAGATGATCCATGGTCAGTTAGTGACAGGTGATGTGTATAATGTTAGTAATAGATGATCCATGATCAGTTAGTGACAGGTGATGTGTATAATGTTAGTAATAGATGATCCATGTCAGTTAGTGACAGGTGATGTGCATAATGTTAGTAATAGATGGTCCATGGTCAGTTAGTGACAGGTGATGAATATAATGTTAGTAATAGATGGTCCATGGTCAGTTAATGACAGGTGATGTGTATAATGTTAGTAATAGATGATCCATGTCAGTTAGTGACAGGTGATGTGCATAATGTTAGTAATAGATGATCCATGATCAGTTAGTGACAGGTGATGTGTATAATGTTAGTAATAGATGATCCATGTCAGTTAGTGACAGGTGATGTGTATAATGTTAGTAATAGATGATCCATGATCAGTTAGTGACAGGTGATGTGTATAATGTTAGTAATAGATGGTCCATGGTCAGTTAGTGACAGGTGATGTGTATAATGTTAGTAATAGATGATCCATGATCAGTTAGTGACAGGTGATGTATATAATGTTAGTAATAGATGATCCATGGTCAGTTAGTGACAGGTGATGTGTATAATATTAGTAATAGATGGTCCATGATCAGTTAGTGACAGGTGATGTGTATAATGTTAGTAATAGATGGTCCATGGTCAGTTAGTGACAGGTGATGTATATAATGTTAGTAATAGATGATCCATGATCAGTTAGTGACAGGTGATGTATATAATGTTAGTAATAGATGGTCCATGGTCAGTTAGTGACAGGTGATGTGTATAATGTTAGTAATAGATGGTCCATGGTCAGTTAGTGACAGGTGATGTGTATAATGTTAGTAATAGATGGTCCATGATCAGTTAGTGACAGGTGATGTGTATAATGTTAGTAATAGATGATCCATGGTCAGTTAGTGACAGGTGATGTGTATAATGTTAGTAATAGATGATCCATGGTCAGTTAGTGACAGGTGATGTGTATAATGTTAGTAATAGATGATCCATGATCAGTTAGTGACAGGTGATGTGTATAATGTTAGTAATAGATGGTCCATGGTCAGTTAGTGACAGGTGATGTGTATAATGTTAGTAATAGATGATCCATGATCAGTTAGTAATAGGTGATGTGTATAATGTTAGTAATAGATGGTCCATGGTCAGTTAGTGACAGGTGATATGTATAATGTTAGTAATAGTTGATCCATGGTCAGTTAGTGACAGGTGATGTATATAATGTTAGTAATAGATGATCCATGATCAGTTAGTGACAGGTGATGTGTATAATGTTAGTAATAGATGATCCATGATCAGTTAGTGACAGGTGATGTGTATAATGTTAGTAATAGATGGTCCATGGTCAGTTAGTGACAGGTGATGTGTATAATGTTAGTAATAGATGATCCATGATCAGTTAGTGACAGGTGATGTGTATAATGTTAGTAATAGATGGTCCATGGTCAGTTAGTGACAGGTGATGTGTATAATGTTAGTAATAGATGATCCATGGTCAGTTAGTGACAGGTGATGTATATAATGTTAGTAATAGATGATCCATGGTCAGTTAGTGACAGGTGATGTATATAATGTTAGTAATAGATGATCCATGGTCAGTTAGTGACAGGTGATGTGTATAATATTAGTAATAGATGGTCCATGATCAGTTAGTGACAGGTGATGTGTATAATGTTAGTAATAGATGGTCCATGGTCAGTTAGTGACAGGTGATGTGTATAATGTTAGTAATAGATGATCCATGATCAGTTAGTGACAGGTGATGTGTATAATGTTAGTAATAGATGGTCCATGGTCAGTTAGTGACAGGTGATGTGTATAATGTTAGTAATAGATGATCCATGGTCAGTTAGTGACAGGTGATGTATATAATGTTAGTAATAGATGATCCATGATCAGTTAGTGACAGGTGATGTATATAATGTTAGTAATAGATGGTCCATGGTCAGTTAGTGACAGGTGATGTGTATAATGTTAGTAATAGATGGTCCATGGTCAGTTAGTGACAGGTGATGTGTATAATGTTAGTAATAGATGGTCCATGATCAGTTAGTGACAGGTGATGTGTATAATGTTAGTAATAGATGATCCATGATCAGTTAGTGACAGGTGATGTGTATAATGTTAGTAATAGATGGTCCATGGTCAGTTAGTGACAGGTGATGTGTATAATGTTAGTAATAGATGGTCCATGATCAGTTAGTGACAGGTGATGTGTATAATGTTAGTAATAGATGATCCATGATCAGTTAGTGACAGGTGATGTGTATAATGTTAGTAATAGATGATCCATGATCAGTTAGTGACAGGTGATGTGTATAATGTTAGTAATAGATGGTCCATGGTCAGTCAGTGACAGGTGATGTGTATAATGTTAGTAACAGATGGTCCATGGTCAGTCAGTGACAGGTGATGTGTATAATGTTAGTAATAGATGATCCATGACCAGTTAGTGACAGGTGATGTGTATAATGTTAGTAATAGATGATCCATGATCAGTTAGTGACAGGTGATGTGTATAATGTTAGTAATAGATGGTCCATGGTCAGTTAGTGACAGGTGATGTGTATAATGTTAGTAATAGATGGTCCATGGTCAGTTAGTGACAGGTGATGTGTATAATGTTAATAATAGATGATCCATGATCAGTTAGTGACAGGTGATGTGTATAATGTTAGTAATAGATGGTCCATGGTCAGTTAGTGACAGGTGATGTGTATAATGTTAGTAATAGATGATCCATGGTCAGTTAGTGACAGGTGATGTATATAATGTTAGTAATAGATGATCCATGATCAGTTAGTGACAGGTGATGTGTATAATGTTAGTAATAGATGATCCATGATCAGTTAGTGACAGGTGATGTGTATAATGTTAGTAATAGATGGTCCATGGTCAGTTAGTGACAGGTGATGTGTATAATGTTAGTAATAGATGATCCATGATCAGTTAGTGACAGGTGATGTGTATAATGTTAGTAATAGATGGTCTATGGTCAGTTAGTGACATGTGATGTGTATAATGTTAGTAATAGATGATCCATGGTCAGTTAGTGACAGGTGATGTATATAATGTTAGTAATAGATGATCCATGGTCAGTTAGTGACAGGTGATGTATATAATGTTAGTAATAGATGATCCATGGTCAGTTAGTGACAGGTGATGTGTATAATATTAGTAATAGATGGTCCATGATCAGTTAGTGACAGGTGATGTGTATAATGTTAGTAATAGATGGTCCATGGTCAGTTAGTGACAGGTGATGTATATAATGTTAGTAATAGATGATCCATGATCAGTTAGTGACAGGTGATGTATATAATGTTAGTAATAGATGGTCCATGGTCAGTTAGTGACAGGTGATGTATATAATATTAGTAATAGATGGTCCATGGTCAGTTAGTGACAGGTGATGTGTATAATGTTAGTAATAGATGGTCCATGGTCAGTTAGTGACAGGTGATGTGTATAATGTTAGTAATAGATGATCCATGGTCAGTTAGTGACAGGTGATGTATATAATGTTAGTAATAGATGATCCATGATCAGTTAGTGACAGGTGATGTATATAATGTTAGTAATAGATGGTCCATGGTCAGTTAGTAACAGGTGATGTGTATAATGTTAGTAATAGATGGTCCATGTCAGTTAGTGACAGGTGATGTATATAATGTTAGTAATAGATGATCCATGGTCAGTTAGTGACAGGTGATGTATATAATGTTAGTAATAGATGGTCCATGGTCAGTTAGTGACAGGTGATGTGTATAATGTTAGTAATAGATGGTCCATGGTCAGTTAGTGACAGGTGATGTATATAATGTTAGTAATAGATGATCCATGATCAGTTAGTGACAGGTGATGTGTATAATGTTAGTAATAGATGATCCATGATCAGTTAGTGACAGGTGATGTGTATAATGTTAGTAATAGATGGTCCATGGTCAGTTAGTGACAGGTGATGTGTATAATGTTAGTAATAGATGATCCATGATCAGTTAGTGACAGGTGATGTGTATAATGTTAGTAATAGATGGTCTATGGTCAGTTAGTGACATGTGATGTGTATAATGTTAGTAATAGATGATCCATGGTCAGTTAGTGACAGGTGATGTATATAATGTTAGTAATAGATGATCCATGGTCAGTTAGTGACAGGTGATGTATATAATGTTAGTAATAGATGATCCATGGTCAGTTAGTGACAGGTGATGTGTATAATATTAGTAATAGATGGTCCATGATCAGTTAGTGACAGGTGATGTGTATAATGTTAGTAATAGATGGTCCATGGTCAGTTAGTGACAGGTGATGTATATAATGTTAGTAATAGATGATCCATGATCAGTTAGTGACAGGTGATGTATATAATGTTAGTAATAGATGGTCCATGGTCAGTTAGTGACAGGTGATGTATATAATATTAGTAATAGATGGTCCATGGTCAGTTAGTGACAGGTGATGTGTATAATGTTAGTAATAGATGGTCCATGGTCAGTTAGTGACAGGTGATGTGTATAATGTTAGTAATAGATGATCCATGGTCAGTTAGTGACAGGTGATGTATATAATGTTAGTAATAGATGATCCATGATCAGTTAGTGACAGGTGATGTATATAATGTTAGTAATAGATGGTCCATGGTCAGTTAGTAACAGGTGATGTGTATAATGTTAGTAATAGATGGTCCATGTCAGTTAGTGACAGGTGATGTATATAATGTTAGTAATAGATGATCCATGGTCAGTTAGTGACAGGTGATGTATATAATGTTAGTAATAGATGGTCCATGGTCAGTTAGTGACAGGTGATGTGTATAATGTTAGTAATAGATGGTCCATGGTCAGTTAGTGACAGGTGATGTGTATAATGTTAGTAATAGATGATCCATGGTCAGTTAGTGATAGGTGATGTGTATAATGTTAGTAATAGATGGTCCATGGTCAGTTAGTGACAGGTGATGTGTATAATGTTAGTAATAGATAGTTCATGGTCAGTTAGTGACAGGTGATGTGTATAATGTTAGTAATAGATGTTCCATGGTCAGTCAGTGACAGGTGATGTGTATAATGTTAGTAATAGATGGTTCATGGTCAGTTAGTGACAGGTGATTTGTATAATGTTAGTAATAGATGATCCATGGTCAGTTAGTGACAGGTGATGTGTATAATATTAGTAATAGATGGTCCATGGTCAGTTAGTGATAGGTGATGTGTATAATGTTAGTAATAGATGGTCCATGGTCAGTTAGTGACAGGTGATGTGTATAATGTTAGTAATAGATAGTTCATGGTCAGTTAGTGACAGGTGATGTGTATAATGTTAGTAATAGATGGTCCATGGTCAGTCAGTGACAGGTGATGTGTATAATGTTAGTAATAGATGGTCCATGGTCAGTTAGTGACAGGTGATGTGTATAATGTTAGTAATAGATGGTCCATGGTCAGTCAGTGACAGGTGATGTGTATAATGTTAGTAATAGATGATCCATGGTCAGTTAGTGACAGGTGATGTATATAATGTTAGTAATAGATGGTCCATGGTCAGTTAGTGACAGGTGATGTGTATAATGTTAGTAATAGATGGTCCATGGTCAGTTATTGACAGGTGATGTGTATAATGTTAGTAATAGATGGTCCATGGTCAGTTAGTGACAGGTGATGTGTATAATGTTAGTAATAGATGGTCCATGGTCAGTTAGTGACAGGTGATGTGTATAATGTTAGTAATAGATGGTCCATGATCAGTTAGTGATAGGTGATGTGTATAATGTTAGTAATAGATGATCCATGGTCAGTTAGTGACAGGTGATGTGTATAATGTTAGTAATAGATGGTCCATGGTCAGTTAGTGACAGGTGATGTGCATAATGTTAGTAATAGATGATCCATGGTCAGTTAGTGACAGGTGATGTGTATAATGTTAGTAATAGATGGTCCATGGTCAGTTAGTGACAGGTGATGTATATAATGTTAGTAATAGATGATCCATGGTCAGTTAGTGACAGGTGATGTATATAATGTTAGTAATAGATGATCCATGGTCAGTTAGTGACAGGTGATGTGTATAATGTTAGTAATAGACGGTCCATGGTCAGTTAGTGACAGGTGATGTGTATAATGTTAGTAATAGATGATCCATGGTCAGTTAGTGACAGGTGATGTGTATAATGTTAGTAATAGATGGTCCATGGTCAGTTAGTGACAGGTGATGTGTATAATGTTAGTAATAGATGGTCCATGATCAGATAGTGACAGGTGATGTGTATAATGTTAGTAATAGATGGTCCATGGTCAGTTAGTGACAGGTGATGTGTATAATGTTAGTAATAGATGGTCCATGGTCAGTTAGTGACAGGTGATGTATATAATGTTAGTAATAGATGATCCATGGTCAGTTAGTGACAGGTGATGTATATAATGTTAGTAATAGATGATCCATGGTCAGTTAGTGACAGGTGATGTATATAATGTTAGTAATAGATGGTCCATGGTCATTTAGTGACAGGTGATGTGTATAATGTTAGTAATAGATGATCCATGGTCAGTTAGTGACAGGTGATGTGTATAATGTTAGTAATAGATGGTCCATGGTCAGTTAGTGACAGGTGATGTGTATAATGTTAGTAATAGATGATCCATGGTCAGTTAGTGACAGGTGATGTGTATAATGTTAGTAATAGATGATCCATGGTCAGTTAGTGACAGGTGATGTATATAATGTTAGTAATAGATGGTCCATGGTCATTAGTGACAGGTGATGTGTATAATGTTAGTAATAGATGATCCATGGTCAGTTAGTGACAGGTGATGTGTATAATGTTAGTAATAGATGGTCCATGGTCAGTTAGTGACAGGTGATGTGTATAATGTTAGTAATAGATGATCCATGGTCAGTTAGTGACAGGTGATGTGTATAATGTTAGTAATAGATGATCCATGGTCAGTTAGTGACAGGTTGATGTGTATAATGTTAGTAATAGATGGTCCATGGTCAGTTAGTGACAGGTGATGTGTATAATGTTAGTAATAGATGGTCCATGGTCAGTTAGTGACAGGTGATGTGTATAATGTTAGTAATAGATGGTCCATGGTCAGTTAGTGACAGGTGATGTGTATAATGTTAGTAATAGATGGTCCATGGTCAGTTAGTGACAGGTGATGTGTATAATGTTAGTAATAGATGGTCCATGGTCAGTTAGTGACAGGTGATGTGTATAATGTTAGTAATAGATGGTCCATGATCAGTTAGTGACAGGTGATGTGTATAATGTGAGTAATAGATGGTCCATGATCAGTTAGTGACAGGTGATGTGTATAATGTTAGTAATAGATGGTCCATGGTCAGTTAGTGACAGGTGATGTGTATAACGTTAGTAATAGATGATCCATTGTCAGTTAGTGACAGGTGATGTGTATAATGTTAGTAATAGATGATCCATGGTCAGTTAGTGACAGGTGATGTGTATAATGTTAGTAATAGATGATCCATGGTCAGTTAGTGACAGGTGATGTGTATAATGTTAGTAATAGATGGTCCATGGTCAGTTAGTGACAGGTGATGTGTATAATGTTAGTAATAGATGATCCATGGTCAATTAGTGACAGGTGATGTGTATAATGTTAGTAATAGATGGTCCATGGTCAGTTAGTGACAGGTGATGTATATAATGTTAGTAATAGATGATCCATGGTCAGTTAGTGACAGGTGATGTATATAATGTTAGTAATAGATGGTCCATATCAGTTAGTGACAGGTGATGTGTATAATATTAGTAATAGATGGTCCATGGTCAGTTAGTGACAGGTGATGTATATAATGTTAGTAATAGATGGTCCATGGTCAGTTAGTGACAGGTTATGTGTATAATGTTAGTAATAGATGATCCATGGTCAGTTAGTGACAGGTGATGTGTATAATGTTAGTAATAGATGATCCATGGTCAGTTAGTGACAGGTGATGTATATAATGTTAGTAATAGATGGTCCATGATCAGTTAGTGACAGGTGATGTATATAATGTTAGTAATAGATGATCCTGGTCAGTTAGTGACAGGTGATGTATATAATGTTAGTAATAGATGGTCCATGGTCAGTTAGTGACAGGTGATGTATATAATGTTAGTAATAGATGATCCATGGTCAGTTAGTGACAGGTGATGTGTATAATGTTAGTAATAGATGATCCATGATCAGTTAGTGACAGGTGATGTGTATAATGTTAGTAATAGATGATCCATGTCAGTTAGTGACAGGTGATGTGCATAATGTTAGTAATAGATGGTCCATGGTCAGTTAGTGACAGGTGATGAATATAATGTTAGTAATAGATGGTCCATGGTCAGTTAGTGACAGGTGATGTGTATAATGTTAGTAATAGATGATCCATGTCAGTTAGTGACAGGTGATGTGCATAATGTTAGTAATAGATGATCCATGATCAGTTAGTGACAGGTGATGTGTATAATGTTAGTAATAGATGATCCATGTCAGTTTAGTGACAGGTGATGTGTATAATGTTAGTAGTAGATGATCCATGGTCAGTTAGTGACAGGTGATGTATATAATATTAGTAATAGATGATCCATGATCAGTTAGTGACAGGTGATGTGCATAATGTTAGTAATAGATGGTCCATGGTCAGTTAGTGACAGGTGATGTGTATAATGTTAGTAATAGATGGTCCATGTCAGTTAGTGACAGGTGATGTGTATAATGTTAGTAATAGATGATCCATGGTCAGTTAGTGACAGGTGATGTGTATAATGTTAGTAATAGATGATCCATGATCAGTTAGTGACAGGTGATGTGTATAATGTTAGTAATAGATGGTCAATGGTCAGTTAGTGACAGGTGATGTGTATAATGTTAGTAATAGATGATCCATGATCAGTTAGTGACAGGTGATGTATATAATGTTAGTAATAGATGATCCATGGTCAGTTAGTGACAAGTGATGTGTATAATATTAGTAATAGATGGTCCATGATCAGTTAGTGACAGGTGATGTGTATAATGTTAGTAATAGATGGTCCATGGTCAGTTAGTGACAGGTGATGTATATAATGTTAGTAATAGATGATCCATGATCAGTTAGTGACAGGTGATGTATATAATGTTAGTAATAGATGGTGTGGTGTCTTTGTTCCATCCAATGATCACACCGGTAGTTTCTCTTTGGAGGTGCAAACCGCGACCTCCGTTTATTGATAGGATCAGGGTAAGGCTGGGGCTGTAAGGTTGTGCTGGGGAGCTGTGTGGGACGCGTCCGGTCTCTCTCTGCTGTAGGCTCTTTGTTGCCTGCAGCAGCGCGGGTCGTCGGCTGTCGCCGGATGTGACGTCACCGCACTTCCGGTTTTCGGCATCCGGAATGGTGGGGCTGCCATCCTGGGTCCCAGTGCCTGCCGCATTCCTCCAGGGCAAGGCTCGATCTTGGAGGTGGCTGAACACCACATCTTCTCTCCTTCTGAAACGAGAGAACACAGACGCACAAACACTAGAGAGAGAGAGAAAGAGAGAGAGAGAGAGAGAGAGAGAGAGAGAGAGAGAGAGAAGGGATTGGGGAAGGAGACGATCTTTGGCTTGCCCCCTTCAGGATTTTCTCCAGCTTCTTAGAGCCTCCGTGTATTCCCATCGACTTGGGGGTCGACGGTCTCTCACCGGCCTTGGGGATGTGACTGTAGCGGAGGTTCTGCCACTGGCTGGGCTGGCGCCCTCGGGGCGGACCGAGCCCTGGGGCTTTGTCTGGACTGTGGTTTGGGGAGTAAAATGGAAATAGTCGTCTTCGTCGTCTGGTTTGGGTAGTGGTGTTCGCCTGGTCCCTTGGGGCTGACTTGCGGGACGGATTTGGTCCACATGGCGCCTCCAGTGTTCACCTGTCTCCGTGCGAATGAGATACGATCGGGAGCCCAAGACTTTGACCACTTCTCCTGGGATCCATTTCTTGGTCCCTGTATAACAGCGGGCCCACACATTTGTTCTTATGGGGTACTGGCGAACTGTGGCGTCTGTTTGTGTTCGGTTCTGTTGGCGCTGTTACTCTTGTTGCTACATCCGGCTTCAGGGTGTCTAGTTTAGTTCTAATTCGCCGACCAAACATGAGTAAGTCTGGGGCGACACCTGTGGTGGCCTGAGGGGATGTGCGATATGCCATGAGGAATGTGGATAGGTCCATTCGTGTCTCCCCTTCCTCTGTGGAGGCTGTCAGTGCTGCCTTGAACGTCTGCACAAACCGTTCTGCTTGGCCATTTGTGGCCGGGTGATATGGAGCAGTTCGTGTGTGTTGCGCTCCGATGGTTGTCAGGTAAGTCTGGAACTGTTGTGCCGTGAACTGTGGGCCATTGTCCGTGACCACGTGTTTTGGAAATCCAAAAGTGGCGAATATTTGCTGCAATATAGCAATGGTTGCTGTGGTTGTGGTAGTTTTCATGGGCCAGACTTCTGGCCATTTGGAATGTGCATCTATAAGGACTAAATAGGTAACTCCTCTTATTGGGCCTGCAAAGTCTATGTGTATTCTCTCCCATGGCGTGGTTGGCCAATTCCACATTTGGATGGGTGCAGGTGGTAGAGCCTTTCTAGTTTGCGCGCATCCTGGGCATTGGGCCACCCAGGAGGCTACATCTGCATCTAAAGATGGCCACCAGACTGCTGTGCGTGCTCGTTGCTTCATCCGAACTATCCCCTGGTGACCTTCATGTAGTATGTTCAGGGTGGTCTGTTGTCGTGAGGCTGGTACTACCAGGCGTGACCCCCATAGGAGGCATCCATCTTGGGATGTCAATTCCAGCTTCCGTCTTTCATATGGCAGTAATGCTGCTGGTAGTTGTTCAGGCCAACCTTCCTGGACATATTGTAAGATCTTTGATAGGGTTGGGTCCTGTGCTGTTGCGTCCGCCATTTGATCTGAGGTGTAGGTGTTTGTGAAACAAACTTGATGTGTGTCGGAGGTAAAGGTATTTGTGGTGCTGGATTGCACTTGTGGCACTAATGGAAGGCGTGAGAATGCATCGGCATTTGAATGCTGCTCGTGTGGCCGGTACACTATGCTGTAATCGAATGCCCCTAGATATAGGGCATACCGTTGTAACCTAGCTGCTGTTGTGGCAGAGATTCCTTTCCCTGGAGAGAAAATAGTCAGCAATGGTTTATGGTCCGTGATCAATGTGAACTGGCGCCCATAGAGGTATAGAGTGAACTTCTGCAGGGCCCAGATAATTGCTAAGGCTTCCTTATCTATTTGCGAATAATTCTTTTCTGCTGGGGTGAGGGATCTGGATGCAAACGCGACTGGTTGCTCCGTGCCGTCTGGCATGATGTGGGACAACACTGCTCCTAAGCCGTATGGTGATGCATCACATGCTAGCGTGACCGGTTTCTGCAGATCGTAATGTACCAGAACTTTTGAACGGAGGATTAGGTCTTTTGTTGCGTCAAAAGCTCGTTGACAGTCTTCTGTCCAACACCATGGTGTTTTGACTTCCAGTAGCCTATGCAGGGGATGAAGGGCTTGTGCTAGGTTGGGCATAAACCTGTGGTAATAGTTCAGCAGGCCTAGATAGGAACGGAGCTGTGTGATGTCCCTTGGGGTGGGTGCCTGCACTAGCGCTTGTACTTTGTCCGCCGAAGTATGCAGCCCATGTCTGTCTATGACATGTCCACAGAATGTCAGGGATGGTTTGAGGAATTCACACTTTTCTAGATTCACTCGAAGTCCGTGCTCCTGCAGTCGTTGTAACACCTGTACGATATTGGCTTTGTGTTCCTCCTCTGTGGGTCCTGTAATCAGCATATCATCTAGCAGGCATTTTGTGTGTGAAATGCCCGCCAGTATGGTATCCATAGTCCTCTGCCATATTGCTGGGGCCGATGCGACTCCGAAAACCATTCTGTTGTATTGATATAGGCCTTTGTGTGTGTTGATTGTCAAAAGGTGTCGACTGTCTGGATCCATCTCCAGCTGTAGGTATGCCTGTCGTAAATCGATGTTCGAGAAAGAGGTCCCCCCTGCAAGTGAGGCGAAAAGTTCTTCCAGCCTGGGTAACGGGTACTGGTCTACTTCTAATTGGCTGTTGAGAGCCATCCTGAAATCTCCGCACAGTCGTATTTCACCCGTTTTCTTGAGGACAGGTACAATCGGTGAGGCCCAGTCACTGTGGGGAATTTTGGATATGACCCCTTGCGCCTCCAATTTCTGTAGTTCGGTTTCCACCTTGGCGCGGATCGCAAATGGGACTGAGCGGGCTTTAAAGAACTTTGGGATGGCCCCTGGGCGTAGTTGTAAGTGGCCTTGTACCGCTTTGACTTTCCCTAGTTCAGGCAGGAAAACATCTGGGAACTGTCGTTGCAGGTCTGAAATCCATTTCTTCGTCTCACTGGTCTGTTCATCAGTGAGGGCATTAACGTTGTGGTACTGTATGTCTGGCATTCCCATCAATCTAATCCAGTCTCTGCCGAATAAGGGTGGGCCCCCTTCGGCCACCACGTACAAGGTTGTTTTGAAGTCTTTATTTTTATAACTAACTGTGACCTTGGCAGATCCTAGGGGTTTCATCGTATGTCCACTGTATGTTTTCAGCGTGACTGCTGTTGGATGCAGTTGTAACGTCAATCCTTCTGCCTGTGCTTGGCTTCTGGTGACCACTGATACCGCTGATCCTGTATCCAGATCCATGAGTAGGGGTTGTCCATTTATCCGCACTTGCACTTGCATCCTGTCTGCTGGGTTTGGAGATTGAACACACTCAGGTGCGCGAGCCATCCATCCGTGTCTAGAGGTTCCTCTTGGTCCTCTGGGGGGTTGGTGTATTCGGTAAAGTACGTTGGGCGTCTGGGGGTACGGTTTGTGAGCCTTCGACTACGGGCACCTCTGCACACCTTCTGTAAATGGCCCCGTTTTGAGCAGTTGTAGCAGATGTCGTCCTTGAACCGGCACGCCGATGCATCATGTGACCCTGCGCCACATCGAAAACAACTCCGTAAAGGGGTCATCTCTTTGGGTCTTGGTTTCTCCATTCTTGCGACCCTGAATACTTCTTGCGAATCTGTAAAGCCTCGAGTGTTGGCAGAGTTATGGGCTTGGAGTTGAAGTGAGTCCTTCTCGGCCATCTCCATGGCCGTGGCGATGTCCAGGGCGGATCGATCTGTCAGGTCCCTCTCGGACAACAGCCTTTTTTGGATGGACTTGTTTGACAATCCAAATACAAATTGGTCCCTCACTGCTTGTGATAGGTGCATGCCAAAATTGCAAGTCGAAGCTAGTTGGCGAAGCTGTATCATGTAGGACTGGATTGTTTCCTGTGGGGCTTGTCTGCGGGAGTATAGGCGGAAACGCTCAGCTATCTCTAGGGGTTGTGGCTGGTAGTATTGTGTCAGTGTAGCGACTAACTCGGAGAAGGATTTAGTAGCTAGATCATCTGGGGCCAATAGATTCTGCAGAATGGCGTAGGGTTTGCGGCCTACGACTGTGAGGAATGCCCCAGCTTGTTTAGAGACTGGGATGTCATTCGTATTAAAGAAGTGTTGAACAACCTGTATGTATGCCTTCCATGTCTCCTCCCCTTCCTTGAATTCCTGTAGTGTGCCAATATATGCCATGGTGGTTGAGTATTGTGTTGTTCCTGAATGGGCTTTGGTTAGAAAGACTACAGTAACTTGTATACAGCACAGTAGCGTTGGTAGATAAGCAAGCACAGATAGCACAGCAGGAATGTATCTCTTAGCACATAATCAAGCACAACAGCCAAGCAGTAGTTTTCTTAGCACATAAGCACAGTAGTAACTTCCTAGCACATAAGCAAGCACACAGAAAACAGTAGTAAACTTCTTAGAGTAAAGCAAGCACATATAGGTCAGTAGTAATCTTCTTAGCACATATAGCACAGTAGTAATCTTCTTAGCAGATAAAGCCAGCACACAGAACACAGTAGTAAACTTCTTAGAGTAAAGCAAGCACATATAGGCCAGTAGTAATCTTCTTAGCACATATAGCACAGTAGTAATCTTCTTAGCAGATAAAGCAAGCACACAGAACACAGTAGCAGCTTTTTAGCGAATAAGCAAGCACATATAGGGCAATATAATCTTCTTTGCACATATAGCACGGTAGTAATCTTCTTAGCACATAAAGCAAGCACACAGAACACAGGCGTCAGCTTCTTAGCATATAAGCAAGCACAAATAGGACCATGTAATTCCTCTAAGCACGATAATACATCAATAATTGTCTTAGGTCAGAAAATAGCACCTTAGTATATGTCCTCAGTGTGTATGGTAGAATTCCAAGTTAGTTTATCAACTTTCTGCTTTGCTCCCCCACAAGAGAAATCAACAGGGTTCACTTACAGGGTCTTGCCTGAAAATTCGTTGGGCATCCTCGTCGCCACTGTGGTGTCTTTTGTTCCATCCAATGATCACACCGGTAGTTTCTCTTTGGAGGTGCAAACCGCGACCTCCGTTTATTGATAGGATCAGGGTAAGGCTGGGGCTGTAAGGTTGTGCTGGGGAGCTGTGTGGGACGCGTCCGGTCTCTCTCTGCTGTAGGCTCTTTGTTGCCTGCAGCAGCGCGGGTCGTCGGCTGTCGCCGGATGTGACGTCACCGCACTTCCGGTTTTCGGCATCCGGAATGGTGGGGCTGCCATCCTGGGTCCCAGTGCCTGCCGCATTCCTCCAGGGCAAGGCTCGATCTTGGAGGTGGCTGAACACCACAGATGGTCCATGGTCAGTTAGTGACAGGTGATGTGTATAATGTTAGTAATAGATGGTCCATGGTCAGTTAGTGACAGGTGATGTGTATAATGTTAGTAATAGATGGTCCATGATCAGTTAGTGACAGGTGATGTGTATAATGTTAGTAATAGATGATCCATGGTCAGTTAGTGACAGGTGATGTGTATAATGTTAGTAATAGATGGTCCATGGTCAGTTAGTGACAGGTGATGTGTATAATGTTAGTAATAGATGATCCATGATCAGTTAGTGACAGGTGATGTGTATAATGTTAGTAATAGATGGTCCATGGTCAGTTAGTGACAGGTGATGTGTATAATGTTAGTAATAGATGATCCATGATCAGTTAGTGACAGGTGATGTGTATAATGTTAGTAATAGATGGTCCATGGTCAGTTAGTGACAGGTGATATGTATAATGTTAGTAATAGATGATCCATGGTCAGTTAGTGACAGGTGATGTATATAATGTTAGTAATAGATGATCCATGATCAGTTAGTGACAGGTGATGTGTATAATGTTAGTAATAGATGGTCCATGGTCAGTTAGTGACAGGTGATGTGTATAATGTTAGTAATAGATGATCCATGGTCAGTTAGTGACAGGTGATGTATATAATGTTAGTAATAGATGATCCATGGTCAGTTAGTGACAGGTGATGTATATAATGTTAGTAATAGATGATCCATGGTCAGTTAGTGACAGGTGATGTATATAATGTTAGTAATAGATGGTCCATGGTCAGTTAGTGACAGGTGATGTATATAATGTTAGTAATAGATGATCCATGGTCAGTTAGTGACAGGTGATGTGTATAATGTTAGTAATAGATGATCCATGATCAGTTAGTGACAGGTGATGTGTATAATGTTAGTAATAGATGATCCATGTCAGTTAGTGACAGGTGATGTGCATAATGTTAGTAATAGATGGTCCATGGTCAGTTAGTGACAGGTGATGAATATAATGTTAGTAATAGATGGTCCATGGTCAGTTAGTGACAGGTGATGTGTATAATGTTAGTAATAGATGATCCATGTCAGTTAGTGACAGGTGATGTGCATAATGTTAGTAATAGATGATCCATGATCAGTTAGTGACAGGTGATGTGTATAATGTTAGTAATAGATGATCCATGTCAGTTAGTGACAGGTGATGTGTATAATGTTAGTAATAGATGGTCCATATCAGTTAGTGACAGGTGATGTGTATAATGTTAGTAATAGATGGTCCATATCAGTTAGTGACAGGTGATGTGTATAATGTTAGTAATAGATGATCCATGGTCAGTTAGTGACAGGTGATGTATATAATATTAGTAATAGATGATCCATGATCAGTTAGTGACAGGTGATGTGCATAATGTTAGTAATAGATGGTCCATGGTCAGTTAGTGACAGGTGATGTGTATAATGTTAGTAATAGATGGTCCATGTCAGTTAGTGACAGGTGATGTGTATAATGTTAGTAATAGATGATCCATGGTCAGTTAGTGACAGGTGATGTGTATAATGTTAGTAATAGATGATCCATGATCAGTTAGTGACAGGTGATGTGTATAATGTTAGTAATAGATGGTCAATGGTCAGTTAGTGACAGGTGATGTGTATAATGTTAGTAATAGATGATCCATGATCAGTTAGTGACAGGTGATGTATATAATGTTAGTAATAGATGATCCATGGTCAGTTAGTGACAGGTGATGTGTATAATATTAGTAATAGATGGTCCATGATCAGTTAGTGACAGGTGATGTGTATAATGTTAGTAATAGATGGTCCATGGTCAGTTAGTGACAGGTGATGTATATAATGTTAGTAATAGATGATCCATGATCAGTTAGTGACAGGTGATGTATATAATGTTAGTAATAGATGGTCCATGGTCAGTTAGTGACAGGTGATGTGTATAATGTTAGTAATAGATGGTCCATGGTCAGTTAGTGACAGGTGATGTGTATAATGTTAGTAATAGATGGTCCATGATCAGTTAGTGACAGGTGATGTGTATAATGTTAGTAATAGATGATCCATGGTCAGTTAGTGACAGGTGATGTGTATAATGTTAGTAATAGATGGTCCATGGTCAGTTAGTGACAGGTGATGTGTATAATGTTAGTAATAGATGATCCATGATCAGTTAGTGACAGGTGATGTGTATAATGTTAGTAATAGATGGTCCATGGTCAGTTAGTGACAGGTGATGTGTATAATGTTAGTAATAGATGATCCATGATCAGTTAGTGACAGGTGATGTGTATAATGTTAGTAATAGATGGTCCATGGTCAGTTAGTGACAGGTGATATGTATAATGTTAGTAATAGATGATCCATGGTCAGTTAGTGACAGGTGATGTATATAATGTTAGTAATAGATGATCCATGGTCAGTTAGTGACAGGTGATGTGTATAATGTTAGTAATAGATGATCCATGATCAGTTAGTGACAGGTGATGTGTATAATGTTAGTAATAGATGGTCCATGATCAGTTAGTGACAGGTGATGTGTATAATGTTAGTAATAGATGATCCATGATCAGTTAGTGACAGGTGATGTGTATAATGTTAGTAATAGATGGTCCATGGTCAGTTAGTGACAGGTGATGTGTATAATGTTAGTAATAGATGATCCATGGTCAGTTAGTGACAGGTGATGTATATAATGTTAGTAATAGATGATCCATGGTCAGTTAGTGACAGGTGATGTATATAATGTTAGTAATAGATGATCCATGGTCAGTTAGTGACAGGTGATGTGTATAATATTAGTAATAGATGGTCCATGATCAGTTAGTGACAGGTGATGTGTATAATGTTAGTAATAGATGGTCCATGGTCAGTTAGTGACAGGTGATGTGTATAATGTTAGTAATAGATGATCCATGATCAGTTAGTGACAGGTGATGTGTATAATGTTAGTTGTGGTGTTCAGCCCCTCCAAGATCGAGCCCTGCCAGGAGGAATGCGGCAGGCATTAAGACCCAGGATGGCAGCCCCACCGTTCCGGATGCCGAAAACCGGAAGTGCGGTGACGTCACATCCGGTTTTCACCCGACGAGCCCCGCTGCTACCCCAGAGAACAAAGACCCTGCAGCAGAGACCGGACGTGTCCCACACAGCTCCCCAGCACACCCCTACCGCCCAGGCCTTGCCCCTGCATATACAATAAACGGAGGTCGCGTTTTGCACCTCCAAAGAGAACAAACGGTGTGATCAAGTAGATGAAAGACACACAGTGGCGACGAGGATGACCAACGGATTATCAGGCAAAACCCTGTAAGTGAACCCTCTTGATTTCTCTGCTGGGAGTAAAACAAAAAGCAACTAACTCTGAGGCATTACATTGTCCGATTCGTCCTTGCTTATGTGCTATATGTGCTAAGAAGAGTATGTGCTTGCTTATTCCTTAAGAAGTTGCTATTGTCTTCTGTGTGCTTGCTTTATGTGCTAAGAAGCTTACTGCTGTGCTATATGTGCTAAGAAGATTGCTACTGTGCTATATGTGCTAAGAAGATTACTACTGCCTTATATGTGCTGGCTTAACGCTGAGAATTGCTCCTGTGTTCTGTGTGCTTGCTTTATGTGCTAAGAAGTTTACTAACTGTGCTATATGTGCTAAGAAGACTACTACTGTGCTATATGTGCTAAGAAGATTACTACTGCCTTATATGTGCTTGCTTATACGCTGAGAAGTTGCTCCTGTGTTCTGTGTGCTTGCTTTATGTGCTAAGAATTTTACTACTGTGCTATATGTGCTAGAAGACTACTACTGTGCTATATGACCTAAGAAGGTTACTACTGCGCTATATGTGCTAAGAAGATTACTACTGTGATATATGTGCTAACAACATTACTACTGTGCTATATGTGCTAAGAATATTACTACTGGGATATATTACTTGCTTATCTGCCACCTTTTGCTGTGCTGGACACAAGTTACTCTACTTTGTCTAACCAAAACCCATTCAGGAACAACACAACAACATTACCCTTCACCACTCACCACCATGGCATATATTGGCACACTACAGGAATTCAAGGAAGGTGAGGAAACATGGAAGGCGTAACATACAGGTTGTTCAACACTTCTTTAATACAAACGACATTCCAGTCTCTAAACAAGCTGGGCATTCCTCACAGTGGTAGGCCGCAAACCCTACGCCATTCTACAGAATCTCTTGGCCCCGGATGATCTATCTACTAAGTCCTCTCCGAGTTAGTCGCTACACTGACACAATACTACAGCCACAACCCCTAGAGATAGCAGAGCGCTTCCGCCTATACTCCCGCAGACAAGCTCCACAGGAAACATCCAGTCCTACATGATACAGCTCCGCCAACTAGCTTCGACTTGCAACTTTGGGATGCACCTATCACAAGCAGTGAGGGACCAATTTGTATTTGGATTGGCGAACAAGTCCATCAAAAAAGGCTGTTGTCAGAGAGGGACCTGACGGATCGATCCGCCCTGGACATCGCCACGGCCATGGAGATGGCCGAGAAGGACTCACTACAACTCCAGGCCCATAAGTCTGCCAACATTGGGGGGTTTACAGAGTCGCAAGAAGTATTCAGGGTCGCAAGAATGGAGAAACCAAGACCCAAAGAGATGAACCCGGTACGGAGTTGTTTCTGATGTGGCGCTGGGTCACATGATGCATCGGCGTGCGTTTCAAGGATGACATATGCTACAACTGCTCAAAACGGGGCCATCTACAGAAGGTTTGCAGAGGTGCCCGTAGTCGAAGGCCCGCAAACCGTACCCCCAGACGCCCAACCTACTTTACCGAATACACCAACCCCCCAGAGGATCAAAACGAACCTCTAGACACAGATGGATGGCTCGCGCACCTGAGTGTGTTCAATCTCCAAACCCCAGCAGACAGGATGCAAGTGCAAGTGCGGATCATGGACAACCCCTACTCATGGATCTGGATACAGGATCAGCGTATCAGTAGTCACCAGAAACCAAGCACAATCAGAGGGTTGACGCTACAACTACATCCAACAGCAGTCACGCTGAAAACATACAGTGGGCATACGATGAAACCACTAGGATCTGCCAGGTGACAGTTAGTTATAAAAATAAAGACTTCAAAAACAACCTTGTACGTCGTGGCAGAAGGGGGCCCACCATTATTCGGAAGAGACTGGATTAGATTGATGGGAATGCCAGACATACAGTATCACAACGTTAATACCCTCACTGATGAACAGACCAGTGAGACAAAGAAATGGATTTCAGACCTGCAACAACAGTTCCCAGATGTTTTCTCTCCGGAACTAGGCAAAGTAAAAGACGTACAAGGTCACTTACAACTCCGCCCAGGGGCCATCCCAAAGTTCTTTAAAGCCCGCTCAGTCCCATTTGCGATCCGCGCCAAGGTGGAAACCGAACTACAGAAATTGGAGGCGCAAGGGGTCATATCCAAAATTCCCCACAGTGACTGGGCCTCACGATTGTACCTGTCCTCAAGAAAACGGGTGAAATACGACTGTGCGGAGATTTCAGGATGGCTCTCAACAGCCAATTAGAAGTAGACCAGTACCCGTTACCCAGGCTGGAAGAACTTTTCGCCTCACTTGCAGGGGGGACCTCTTTCTCGAAGATCGATTTACGACAAGCATACCTACAGCTGGAGATGCATCCAGACAGTCGACACCTTTTGACAATCAACACACACAAAGGCCTATATCAATACAACAGAATGTTTTCGGAGTCGCATCGCCCAGCGATATGGCAGAGGACTATGGATACCATACTGGCGGGCATTTCACACACCAAAATGCCTGCTAGATGATATGCTGATTACAGGACCCACAGAGGAGGAACACAAAGCCAATATCGTACAGGTGTTACAACGACTGCAGGAGCACGGACTTCGAGTGAATCTAGAAAAGTGTGAATTCCTCAAACCATCCCTGACATTCTGTGGACATGTCATAGACAGACATGGCTGCATACTTCGGCGGACAAAGTACAAGCGCTAGTGCAGGCACCCACCCCAAGGGACATCACACAGCTCCGTTCCTATCTAGGCCTGCTGAACTATTACCACAGGTTTATGCCCAACCTAGCACAAGCCCTACATCCCCTGCATAGGCTACTGGAAGTCAAAACACCATGGTGTTGGACAGAAGACTGTCAACGAGCTTTTGACGCACACAAAAGACCTAATCCTCCGTTCAAAAGTTCTGGTACATTACGATCTGCAGAAACCGGTCACGCTAGCATGTGATGCATCACCATACGGCTTAGGAGCAGTGTTGTCCCACATCATGCCAGACGGCACTGAGCAACCAGTCGCGTTTGCATCCAGATCCCTGACCCCAGCAGAAAGAATTATTCGCAGATAGATAAGGAAGCCTTAGCAATTATCTGGGCCTGCAGAAGTTCACTCTATACCTCTATGGGCGCCAATTCACATTGATCACGGACCATAAACCATTGCTGACTATTTTCTCTCCAGGGAAAGGAATCTCTGCCACAACAGCAGCTAGGTTACAACGGTATGCCCTATATCTAGGGGCATTCGATTACAGCATACTGTACCGGCCACACGAGCAGCATTCAAATGCCGATGCATTCTCACGCTTCCATTAGTGCCACAAGCGCACTCCAGCACCACAAATACCTTTACCTCCGACACACATCAAGTTTGTTTCACAACACCTACACCTCAGATCAAATGGCAGAGGCCACAGCACAGGACCCAACCCTATCCAAGATCTTACAATTGTCCAGGAAGGTTGGCCTGAACAACTACCAGCAGCATTACTGCCATATCAAAGACGGAAGCTGGAATTGACATCCAAGATGGATGCCTCCTATGGGGGTCACGCCTGGTAGTACCAGCCTCACGACAACAAACCACCCTGAACATACTTCATGAAGGTCACCAGGGGGTAGTTCGGATGAAGCAACGAGCACGCACAGCAGTCTGGTGGCCATCTTTAGATGCAGATGTAGCCTCCTGGGTGGACCAATGCCAGGTTGCGCGCAAACTAGAAGGGCTCTACCACCTACACCCATCCAAATGTGGAATTGGCCAACCACGCCATGGGAGAGAATACACATAGACTTTGCAGGCCCAATAAGAGGTGTTACCTATTTAGTCCTTATAGATGCACATTCCAAATGGCCAGAAGTATGGCCCATGAAAACTACCACAACCACAGCAACCATTGCTAAATTGCAGCAAATATTCGCCACTTTTGGATTTCCAAAACACGTGGTCACGGACAATGGCCCACAGTTCACGGCACAACAGTTCCAGACTTACCTGACAACCATCGGAGCGAAACACACACGAACTGCTCCATATCACCCGGCACTAATGGACAAGCAGAACGTTTGTACAAACGTTCAAGGCAGCACTGACAGCCTCCACAGAGGAAGGGGAGACACGAATGGACCTATCCACATTCCTCATGGCATATCGCACATCCCCTCACGCCACCACAGGTGTGGCCCCAGACTTACTCATGTTTGGTCGGCGAATTAGAACTAACTAGACACCCTGAAGCCGGATGTAGCAACAATAGTACAGCGCCAACAGAACCGAACACAAATAGACGCCACAGTTCGCCAGTACCCCATAAGAACAAATGTGTGGGCCCGCTGTTACACAGGGACCAAGAAATGGATCCCAGGAGAAGTGGTCAAAGTCTTGGGCTCCAGATCGTATCTCATTCGCACGGAGGCAGGTGAACACTGGAGGCGCCATGTGGACCAAATTCGTCCCGCAAGTCAGCCCCAAGGGACCAGGCGAACACCACCACCCAAACCAGACGACGAAGACGACTATTTCCATTTTACACCCCAACCCACAGTCAGACAAAGCCCCCAAGGCTCGGTCCGCCCGAAGGCCACAGCCCACCCAGTGGCAGAACCTCCCGCTACAGTAACCTCCCCAAGGCCGTGAGAGACCGTCGACCCCCAAGTCGATGGGAATACACGGAGGCTCTAAGAAGCTGGAGAAAATCCTGAAGGGGGCAAGCCAAAGATCTTCTCCACCCCCAATCCCTTCTCTCTCTCTCTCTCTCTCTCTCTCTAGTGTTTGTGCGTCTGTGTTCTCTCGTTTCAGAAGGAGAGAAGATGTGGTGTTCAGCCCCTCCAAGATCGAGCCCTGCCAGGAGGAATGCGGCAGGCATTAAGACCCAGGATGGCAGCCCCACCGTTCCGGATGCCGAAAACCGGAAGTGCGGTGACGTCACATCCGGTTTTCACCCGACGAGCCCCGCTGCTACCCCAGAGAACAAAGACCCTGCAGCAGAGACCGGACGTGTCCCACACAGCTCCCCAGCACACCCCTACCGCCCAGGCCTTGCCCTGCATATACAATAAACGGAGGTCGCGTTTTGCACCTCCAAAGAGAACAACGGTGTGATCCTTGGAGTAGATGAAAGACACCACATTAGTAATAGATGGTCCATGGTCAGTTAGTGACAGGTGATGTGTATAATGTTAGTAATAGATGATCCATGGTCAGTTAGTGACAGGTGATGTATATAATGTTAGTAATAGATGATCCATGATCAGTTAGTGACAGGTGATGTATATAATGTTAGTAATAGATGGTCCATGGTCAGTTAGTGACAGGTGATGTGTATAATGTTAGTAATAGATGGTCCATGGTCAGTTAGTGACAGGTGATGTGTATAATGTTAGTAATAGATGGTCCAATGATCAGTTAGTGACAGGTGATGTGTATAATGTTAGTAATAGATGATCCATGATCAGTTAGTGACGGTTGATGTGTATAATGTTAGTAATAGATGGTCCATGGTCAGTTAGTGACAGGTGATGTGTATAATGTTAGTAATAGATGGTCCATGATCAGTTAGTGACAGGTGATGTGTATAATGTTAGTAATAGATGATCCATGATCAGTTAGTGACAGGTGATGTGTATAATGTTAGTAATAGATGATCCATGATCAGTTAGTGACAGGTGATGTGTATAATGTTAGTAATAGATGGTCCATGGTCAGTCAGTGACAGGTGATGTGTATAATGTTAGTAACAGATGGTCCATGGTCAGTCAGTGACAGGTGATGTGTATAATGTTAGTAACAGATGATCCATGATCAGTTAGTGACAGGTGATGTGTATAATGTTAGTAATAGATGATCCATGATCAGTTAGTGACAGGTGATGTGTATAATGTTAGTAATAGATGGTCCATGGTCAGTTAGTGACAGGTGATGTGTATAATGTTAGTAATAGATGGTCATGGTCAGTTAGTGACAGGTGATGTGAATAATGTTAGTAATAGATGATCCATGATCAGTTAGTGACAGGTGATGTGTATAATGTTAGTAATAGATGGTCCATGGTCAGTTAGTGACAGGTGATGTGTATAATGTTAGTAATAGATGATCCATGGTCAGTTAGTGACAGGTGATGTATATAATGTTAGTAATAGATGATCCATGATCAGTTAGTGACAGGTGATGTGTATAATGTTAGTAATAGATGATCCCTGATCAGTTAGTGACAGGTGATGTGTATAATGTTAGTAATAGATGGTCCATGGTCAGTTAGTGACAGGTGATGTGTATAATGTTAGTAATAGATGATCCATGATCAGTTAGTGACAGGTGATGTGTATAATGTTAGTAATAGATGGTCTATGGTCAGTTAGTGACAGGTGATGTGTATAATGTTAGTAATAGATGATCCAATGGTCAGTTAGTGACAGGTGATGTATATAATGTTAGTAATAGATGATCCATGGTCAGTTAGTGACAGGTGATGTATATAATGTTAGTAATAGATGATCCATGGTCAGTTAGTGACAGGTGATGTGTATAATATTAGTAATAGATGGTCCATGATCAGTTAGTGACAGGTGATGTGTATAATGTTAGTAATAGATGATCCATGATCAGTTAGTGACAGGTGATGTATATAATGTTAGTAATAGATGGTCCATGGTCAGTTAGTGACAGGTGATGTATATAATATTAGTAATAGATGGTCCATGGTCAGTTAGTGACAGGTGATGTGTATAATGTTAGTAATAGATGGTCCATGGTCAGTTAGTGAGAGGTGATGTGTATAATGTTAGTAATAGATGGTCCATGTCAGTTAGTGACAGGTGATGTATATAATGTTAGTAATAGATGATCCATGATCAGTTAGTGACAGGTGATGTGTATAATGTTAGTAATAGATGGTCCATGGTCAGTTAGTGACAGGTGATGTATATAATGTTAGTAATAGATGGTCCATGGTCAGTTAGTGACAGGTGATGTGTATAATGTTAGTAATAGATGATCCATGGTCAGTTAGTGACAGGTTATGTGTATAATGTTAGTAATAGATGATCCATGGTCAGTTAGTGACAGGTGATGTGCATAATATTAGTAATAGATGGTCCATGGTCAGTTAGTGACAGGTGATGTGTATAATGTTAGTAATAGATGGTCCATGGTCAGTTAGTGACAGGTGATGTGTATAATGTTAGTAATAGATGATCCATGGTCAGTTAGTGACAGGTGATGTGTATAATGTTAGTAATAGATGATCCATGGTCAGTTAGTGACAGGTGATGTGCATAATATTAGTAATAGATGATCCATGGTCAGTTAGTGACAGCTGATGTGTATAATGTTAGTAATAGATGATCCATGATCAGTTAGTGACAGGTGATGTGTATAATGTTAGTATAGATGATCCATGGTCAGTTAGTGACAGGTGATGTGCATAATATTAGTAATAGATGGTCCATGGTCAGTTAGTGACAGGTGATGTGTATAATGTTAGTAATAGATGGTCCATGGTCAGTTAGTGACAGGTGATGTGTATAATGTTAGTAATAGATGGTCCATGGTCAGTTAGTGACAGGTGATGTGTATAATGTTAGTAATAGATGATCCATGGTCAGTTAGTGACAGGTGATGTATATAATGTTAGTAATAGATGGTCCATGGTCAGTTAGTGACAGGTGATGTATATAATGTTAGTAATAGATGGTCCATGGTCAGTTAGTGACAGGTGATGTGTATAATATTAGTAATAGATGATCCATGGTCAGTTAGTGACAGGTGATGTATATAATGTTAGTAATAGATGGTCCATGGTCAGTTAGTGACAGGTGATGTATATAATGTTAGTAATAGATGGTCCCATGGTCAGTTAGTGACAGGTGATGTATATAATGTTAGTAATAGAAGACAGGTGATGTATATAATGTTAGTAATAGATGGTCCATGGTCAGTTAGTGACAGGTGATGTGTATAATGTTAGTAATAGATGGTCCATGGTCAGTTAGTGACAGGTGATGTGTATAATATTAGTAATAGATGATCCATGGTCAGTTAGTGACAGGTGATGTATATAATGTTAGTAATAGATGGTCCATGGTCAGTTAGTGACAGGTGATGTATATAATGTTAGTAATAGATGGTCCATGGTCAGTTAGTGACAGGTGATGTATATAATGTTAGTAATAGATGATCCATGGTCAGTTAGTGACAGGTGATGTGTATAATGTTAGTAATAGATGATCTATGATCAGTTAGTGACAGGTGATGTGTATAATGTTAGTAATAGACGGTCCATGGTCAGTTAGTGACAGGTGATGTGTATAATGTTAGTAACAGATGGTCCATGGTCAGTTAGTGACAGGTGATGTGTATAATGTTAGTAATAGATGATCCATGATCAGTTAGTGACAGGTGATGTGTATAATGTTAGTAATAGATGATCCATGGTCAGTTAGTGAGACAGGTGATGTGTATAATGTTAGTAATAGATGGTCCATGATCAGTTAGTGACAGGTGATGTGTATAATGTTAGTAATAGATGGTCCATATCAGTTAGTGACAGGTGATGTGTATAATGTTAGTAATAGATGGTCCATATCAGTTAGTGACAGGTGATGTGTATAATGTTAGTAATAGATGGTCCATATCAGTTAGTGACAGGTGATGTGTATAATGTTAGTAATAGATGATCCATGATCAGTTAGTGACAAGTGATGTGTATAATGTTAGTAATAGATGATCCATGGTCAGTTAGTGACAGGTGATGTGCATAATATTAGTAATAGATGGTCCATGGTCAGTTAGTGACAGGTGATGTGTATAATGTTAGTAATAGATGATCCATGATCAGTTAGCGACAGGTGATGTATATAATGTTAGTAATAGATGATCCATGATCAGTTAGTGACAAGTGATGTGTATAATGTTAGTAATAGATGATCCATGGTCAGTTAGTGACAGGTGATGTGCATAATATTAGTAATAGATGGTCCATGGTCAGTTAGTGACAGGTGATGTGTATAATGTTAGTAATAGATGATCCATGGTCAGTTAGTGACAGGTGATGTATATAATGTTAGTAATAGATGGTCCATGTCAGTTAGTGACAGGTGATGTGTATAATGTTAGTAATAGATGATCCATGGTCAGTTAGTGGACAGGTGATGTATATAATGTTAGTAATAGATGGTTCATGTCAGTTAGTGACAGGTGATGTGCATAATATTAGTAATAGATGGTCCATGGTCAGTTAGTGACAGGTGATGTGCATAATATTAGTAATAGATGGTCCATGGTCAGTTAGTGACAGGTGATGTGTATAATGTTAGTAATTGATGATCCATGGTCAGTTAGTGACAGGTGATGTGTATAATGTTAGTAATAGATGATCCATGATCAGTTAGTGACAGGTGATGTGCATAATATTAGTAATAGATGGTCCATGGTCAGTTAGTGACAGGTGATGTGTATAATGTTAGTAATAGATGATCCATGGTCAGTTAGTGACAGGTGATGTGTATAATGTTAGTAATAGACGATCCATGGTCAGTTAGTGACAGGTGATGTATATAATGTTAGTAATAGATGGTCCATGGTCAGTTAGTGACAGGTGATGTGTATAATGTTAGTAATAGATGGTCCATGTCAGTTAGTGACAGGTGATGTGCATAATGTTAGTAATAGATGATCCATGTCAGTTAGTGACAGGTGATGTGTATAATGTTAGTAATAGATGGTCCATGGGTCAGTTAGTGACAGGTGATGTGCATAATGTTAGTAATAGATGGTCCATGTCAGTTAGTGACAGGTGATGTATATAATGTTAGTAATAGATGGTCCATGGTCAGTTAGTGACAGGTGATGTGCATAATATTAGTAATAGATGATCCATGGTCAGTTAGTGACAGGTGATGTGTATAATGTTAGTAATAGATGATCCATGGTCAGTTAGTGACAGGTGATGTATATAATGTTAGTAATAGATGGTCCATGTCAGTTAGTGACAGGTGATGTGCATAATATTAGTAATAGATGGTCCATGGTCAGTTAGTGACAGGTGATGTGCATAATATTAGTAATAGATGGTCCATGGTCAGTTAGTGACAGGTGATGTGTATAATGTTAGTAATTGATGATCCATGGTCAGTTAGTGACAGGTGATGTGTATAATGTTAGTAATAGATGGTCCATGGTCAGTTAGTGACAGGTGATGTGCATAATGTTAGTAATAGATGATCCATGGTCAGTTAGTGACAGGTGATGTATATAATGTTAGTAATAGATGGTCCATGGTCAGTTAGTGACAGGTGAAGTGTATAATGTTAGTAATAGACGGTCCATGGTCAGTTAGTGACAGGTGATGTGTATAATGTTAGTAATAGACGGTCCATGTCAGTTAGTGACAGGTGATGTGCATAATGTTAGTAATAGATGGTCCATGATCAGTTAGTGACAGGTGATGTGCATAATGTTAGTAATAGATGATCCATGGTCAGTTAGTGACAGGTGATGTGTATAATGTTAGTAATAGATGATCCATGGTCAGTTAGTGACAGGTGATTTGTATAATGTTAGCAATAGATGGTCCATGGTCAGTTAGTGATAGGTGATGTGTATAATGTTAGTAATAGATGGTCCATGATCAGTTAGTGACAGGTGATGTGTATAATGTTAGCAATAGATGGTCCATGGTCAGTTAGTGACAGGTGAAGTGTATAATGTTAGCAATAGATGGTCCATGGTCAGTTAGTGATAGGTGATGTGTACAATGTTAGTAATAGATGGTCCATGGTCAATTAGTGACAGGTGATGTGTATAATGTTAGTAATAGATGGTCCATGGTCAGTTAGTGACAGGTGATGTGAATTATGTTCATTAAAACCAGATGACCAATGGTCAGTTAGTGACAGGTGATGTGTATAACCGATGGTCAGTTACGTTGTTTGTGCTTAGTTACCAGGTTAATGCTAAAACAGATCTAGCTGTACGGTTCAAGAACAAGTCCCCTCTGGAGAACCATCACTGCGAGGTCACACTTCATCTCCTGAGTCGTCCACAGAGTGACCTGTTCTCTAACGCGCACCCCGAGGACGTCACACGGATAAAGGAGGTGACGTGGGAATGACCAGAAACAGTGGAATGGTTGACGTGATACAGAGCGGGGACACTGAGACGTGGGATACAGAACGGGGACACTGAGACATGGGTTACAGAGCAGGGAGACCGAGACATTTGTTACAGAGCGGGGACACCGAGACATTTGTTACAGAGTGGGGACACTGAGACATTTGTTACAGAGCAGGGACACTGAGACATTTGTTACAGAGTGGGGGACACTAAGAGGTGGCTTACAGAGCAGGGAGACCGAGACATTTGTTACAGAGTGGGGACATTGAGACATTTGTTACAGAGCGGAGACACTGAGACATTTGTTACAGAGCGGGGACACTGAGAGGTGGGTTACAGAGCAGGGAGACCGAGACATTTGTTACAGAGTGGGGACATTGAGACATTTCTTACAGAGTGGGGACACTGAGACGTTTGTTACAGAGCGGGGACACTGAGACATTTGTTACAGAGTGGGGATACTGAGAGGTGGGTTACAGAGCAGGGAGACCGAGACATTTGTTACAGAGTGGGGACACTGAGACATTTGTTACAGAGCGAGGACACTGAGACATGTGTTACAGAGCGGGTACACTGAGACATGTGTTACAGAGCGGGGACACTGAGACATGTGTTACAGAGCGGGGACACTGAGACATTTGTTACAGAGCGGGGACACTGAGACATTTGTTACAGAGCGGGGACACTGAGACGTTAGTTACAGAGCGGGGACAGTGAGACATTTGTTACAGAGCGGGGACACTGAGACGTTTGTTACACAGCGGGGACACTGATACATTGTTACAGAGTGAGGACACTGAGACATTTGTTACACAGCGGGGACACTGAGACATGTGTTACAGAGCGGGTACACTGAGACATGTGTTACAGAGCGGGGACACTGAGACATGTGTTACAGAGCGGGGACACTGAGACATTTGTTACAGAGCGGGACACTGAGACATTTGTTACAGAGCGGGGACACTGAGACGTTAGTTACAGAGCGGGGACAGTGAGACATTTGTTACAGAGCGGGGACACTGAGACGTTTGTTACACAGCGGGGACACTGATACATTTGTTACAGAGTGAGGACACTGAGACATTTGTTACAGAGCGGGGACACTGAGACATTTGTTACAGAGCGGGGACACTGACACATGTGTTACAGAGCGGGGACACTGAGACATATGTTACAGAGCGGGGAAACTTAGACATTTGTTACAGAGCGGGGACACTGACACATGTGTTACAGAGAGGGGACACTGAGACATTTGTTACAGAGCAGGGACACTGACACATGTGTTACAGAGTGGGGACACTGAGACATTTGTTACAGAGCGGGGCACTGAGACATTTGTTACAGAGCGAGGACACTGAGACATTTGTTACAGAGCGGGGACACTTAGACATTTGTTACAGAGCGGGGGCACTGAGACGTGCGTTACAGAGTGGGGACACTGAGACGTTTGTTACAGAGCGGGGACACTGAGACAATTGTTACAGAGCGAGGACACTGAGACATTTGTTACAGAGCGGGGACACTGAGACATTTGTTACAGAGCGGGGACACTGAGACATTTGTTACAGAGCGAGGACACTGAGACATTTGTTACAGAGCGGGGACACTGAGACATTTGTTACAGAGCGGGGGCACTGAGACATTTGTTACAGAGCGGGGACACTGAGACATTTGTTACAGAGCGGGGACAGTGAGACATTTGTTACAGAGCGGGGGCACTGAGATCATTTGTTACAGAACGGGGACAGTGAGACATTTGTTACAGAGCGGGGACACTGAGACGTGTGTTACAGAGCGGGGACACTGAGACATTTGTTACAGAGCGGGGGCACTGAGACATTTGTTACAGAGCGGGGACACTGACACATGTGTTACAGAGCGGGGACACTGAGACATTTGTTTCAGAGCGGGGACACTGAGACATTTGTTACAGAGCGGGGACACTGACACATGTGTTACAGAGCGGGGACACTTAGACATTTGTTACAGAGCGGGGACAATGACACATGTGTTACAGAGAGGGGGACACTGAGACATTTGTTACAGAGCGGGGACACTGAGACATTTGTTACAGAGCGGGGACACTGACACATGTGTTACAGAGAGGGGACACTGAGACATTTGTTACAGAGCGGGGACACTGAGACATTTGTTACAGAGCGGGGACACTGAGACATTTGTTACAGAGCGAGGACACTGAGACATTTGTTACAGAGCGGGGACACTGAGACATTTGTTACAGAGCGGGGGCACTGAGACATTTGTTACAGAGCGGGGACACTGAGACATTTGTTACAGAGCTGGGGGACAGTGAGACATTTGTTACAGAGCGGGGGCACTGAGACATTTGTTACAGAACGGGGACAGTGAGACATTTGTTACAGAGCGGGGACACTGAGACGTGTGTTACAGAGCGGGGACACTGAGACATTTGTTACAGAGCGGGGGCACTGAGACATTTGTTACAGAGCGGGGACACTGACACATGTGTTACAGAGCGGGGACACTGAGACATTTGTTACA
>JBBDGT010000259.1:0-60000 GCA_037306005.1 Rhinophrynus dorsalis
TGAAAAACAAATCTTCGGCAGTGGAGGGATTGAAAAACGCACAGCCAAAGTGGCCTGCACCTTTAGCAAGAACTGAGAGAACTATGCACTAGGTCCTTAAAAGGAGCTTAAAGGACAGCAATGGCAGTGGTGGGATTCGGAGCCACGCCCCCGAAGAAACTAAAGCCTTAATCCAGCACCTTAGACCGCTCGGCCACACTACCGCACGTAAAGGCGAACTGAAGGACAACAGGTACTATTCTAAACAAATTAAAGGTTAGCAAATGTTCAGTTGAAAGTGATGGAGTGCAAAAACAATGCAAGTATATGCTACCAGCTTGACAGAATTGACTATGCTGCATAGGGAAAACAGCTGCCGTCCGTTTCCCATATGGTTTAGCGGTGAGGATTCCTGGTTTTCACCCAGGCGGCCCGGATCGACTCCCGGTATGGGAAGCGTTTGTTTTAATTTTTTGAGCATTTTGCTCCTTGTTTTGCTGCTGCTGCTGCAATACCTTCAATGAAGCGTGTTTAAACACTCCATGCAAACAGAGTGCTTCATGCATTTTTTTCATCTGAAGTATCTTGAAAACATGCACAAGTTTGATCACCGATGTAGTCAGGCAACATTCGGCGCTGTAAATGCTTCCAATAAACAAGGCAGTTCCCATACAGTAGACATTGTAGTTATGAAAAGGAGGTGCTCCATGGCAGCGGTGGGATTCGAACCCACGCCTCCAAAGAGACTTGAGCCTAAATCCAGCGCCTTAGACCGCTCGGCCACGCTACCATACACGAGGTGCGCGCCAAACGTTCAAGAGCTATTTTTTTACGGACAATTACAACACCCACTTCCTATGTTCTTGCACTCGCTCCTCTGAACATCTCTGGAGGAAAACCGCTCACGTGCAGATTTCATCCATTTTAAGTATTTGTCGCCTTGCCTGCATTCTGCCTTATCAAAGGCTAAACAGGAATACTAGACAACACTAATTCACAACAGCAATTCTAACCCCTGCCATCTCTTTTCAGACTTTGACTCCTTGCGTCATTCTTCTTCAACAGTTTCCCCTTCCTCCATGCATTCACCGCAAACTTTTGCTGAGCACGTCAAAGACAAGGTGGAATCTAGTCACAAGTAGATTCCTATTCTTAGGAATACTTACTGATTTTCAAGATATCCTCAGATGAACGTAGGTTAAAACCATTAAAACACGCTGATCCTTAGGAATGAATAAATTAGCATGATCACCTACGCTGCCCAGTAATATTTTCCAAACTAACTTTCTCCAATATGTTATAAGAATCACATTAGCCTATTGCGTTAGGAGAAAAACAAATCTTCGGCAGTGGAGGGATTGAAAAACGCACAGCCAAAGTGGCCTGCACCTTTAGCCAAGAACTGAGAGAACTATGCACTAGGTCCTTAAAAAGGAGCTTAAAGGACAGCAATGGCAGTGGTGGGATTCGGAGCCACGCCCCGAAGAAACTAAAGCCTTAATCCAGCACCTTAGACCGCTCGGCCACACTACCGCACGTAAAGGCGAACTGAAGGACAACAGGTACTATTCTAAACAAATTAAAGGTTAGCAAATGTTCAGTTGAAAGTGATGGAGTGCAAAAACAATGCAAGTATATGCTACCAGCTTGACAGAATTGACTATGCTGCATAGGGAAAACAGCTGTCACCCATTTCCCATATGGTTTAGCGGTGAGGATTCCTGGTTTTCACCCAGGCGGCCCGGGTTCGACTCCCGGTATGGGAAGCGTTTGTTTTAATTTTTTGAGCATTTTGCTCTTTGTTTTGCTGCTGCTGCTGCAATACCTTCAATGAAGCGTGTTTTAAACACTCCATGCAAACAGAGTGCTTCATGCATTTTTTTCATCTGAAGTATCTTGAAAACATGGACAAGTTTGATCACCGATGTAGTCAGGCAACATTCGGCGCTGTAAATGCTTCCAATAAACAAGGCAGTTCCCATACAGTAGACATTGTAGTTATGAAAAGGAGGTGCTCCATGGCAGCGGTGGGATTCAAACCCACGCCTCCAAAGAGACTGGAGCCTAAATCCAGCGCCTTAGACCGCTCGGCCACGCTACCATACACGAGTGCGCGCCAAACGTTCAAGAGCTATTTTTTTACGGACAATTACAACACCCACTTCCTATGTTCTTGCACTCGCTCCTCTGAACATCTCTGGAGGAAAACCCGCTCACGTGCAGATTTCATCCATTTTAAGTATTTGTCGCCTTGCCTGCATTCTGCCTTATCAAAGGCTAAACAGGAATACTAGACAACACTAATTCACAACAGCAATTCTAACCCCTGCCATCTCTTTTCAGACTTTGACTCCTTGCGTCATTCTTCTTCAACAGTTTCCCCTTCCTCCATGCATTCACCGCAAACTTTTGCTGAGCACGTCAAAGACAAGGTGGAATCTAGTCACAAGTAGATTCCTATTCTTAGGAATACTTACTGATTTTCAAGATATCCTCAGATGAACGTAGGTTAAAACCATTAAAACACGCTGATCCTTAGGAATGAATAAATTAGCATGATCACCTACGCTGCCCAGTAATATTTTCCAAACTAACTTTCTCCAATATGTTATAAGAATCACATTAGCCTATTGCGTTAGGAGAAAAACAAATCTTCAGCAGTGGAGGGATTGAAAAACGCACAGCCAAAGTGGCCTGCACCTTTAGCCAAGAACTGAGAGAACTATGCACTAGGTCCTTAAAAAGGAGCTTAAAGGACAGCAATGGCAGTGGTGGGATTCGGAGCCACGCCCCCGAAGAAACTAAAGCCTTAATCCAGCACCTTAGACCGCTCGGCCACACTACCGCACGTAAAGGCGAACTGAAGGACAACAGGTACTATTCTAAACAAATTAAAGGTTAGCAAATGTTCAGTTGAAAGTGATGGAGTGCAAAAACAATGCAAGTATATGCTACCAGCTTGACAGAATTGACTATGCTGCATAGGGAAAACAGCTGCTGTCCATTTCCCATATGGTCTAGCGCTGAGGATTCCTGGTTTTCACCCAGGCGGCCGGGTTCGACTCCCGGTATGGGAAGCGTTTGTTTTAATTTTTTGAGCATTTTGCTCCTTGTTTGCTGCTGCTGCTGCAATACCTTCAATGAAGCGTGTTTTAAACACTCCATGCAAACAGAGTGCTTCATGCATTTTTTTCATCTGAAGTATCTTGAAAACATGCACAAGTTTGATCACCGATGTAGTCAGGCAACATTCGGCGCTGTAAATGCTTCCAATAAACAAGGCAGTTCCCATACAGTAGACATTGTAGTTATGAAAAGGAGGTGCTCCATGGCAGCGGTGGGATTCGAACCCACGCCTCCAAAGAGACTGGAGCCTAAATCCAGCGCCTTAGACCGCTCGGCCACGCTACCATACACGTGTGTGAGCCAAACGTTCAAGAGCAATTTTTTTACGGACAATTACAACACCCACTTCCTATGTTCTTGCACTCGCTCCTCTGAACATCTCTGGAGGAAAACCCGCTCACGTGCAGATTTCATCCATTTTAAGTATTTGTCGCCTTGCCTGCATTCTGCCTTATCAAAGGCTAAACAGGAATACTAGACAACACTAATTCACAACAGCAATTCTAACCCCTGCCATCTCTTTTCAGACTTTGACTCCTTGCGTCATTCTTCTTCAACAGTTTCCCCTTCCTCCATGCATTCACCGCAAACTTTTGCTGAGCACGTCAAAGACAAGGTGGAATCTAGTCACAAGTAGATTCCTATTCTTAGGAATACTTACTGATTTTCAAGATATCCTCAGATGAACGTAGGTTAAAACCATTAAAACACGCTGATCCTTAGGAATGAATAAATTAGCATGATCACCTACGCTGCCCAGTAATATTTTCCAAACTAACTTTCTCCAATATGTTATAAGAATCACATTAGCCTATTGCGTTAGGAGAAAAACAAATCTTCGGCAGTGGAGGGATTGAAAAACGCACAGCCAAAGTGGCCTGCACCTTTAGCCAAGAACTGAGAGAACTATGCACTAGGTCCTTAAAAAGGAGCTTAAAGGACAGCAATGGCAGTGGTGGGATTCGGAGCCACGCCCCCGAAGAAACTAAAGCCTTAATCCAGCACCTTAGACCGCTCGGGCCACACTACCGCACGTAAAGGCGAACTGAAGGACAACAGGTACTATTCTAAACAAATTAAAGGTTATCAAATGTTCAGTTGAAAGTGATGGAGTGCAAAAACAATGCAAGTATATGCTGCCAGCTTGACAGAATTGACTATGCTGCATAGGGAAAACAGCTGCCGTCCATTTCCCATATGGTCTAGCGGTGAGGATTCCTGGTTTTCACCCAGGCGGCCCGGGTTCGACTCCCGGTATGGGAAGCGTTTGTTTTAATTTTTTGAGCATTTTGCTCCTGCTGCTGCAATACCTTCAATGAAGCGTGTTTTAAACACTCCATGCAAATAGAGTGCTTCATGCATTTTTTTCATCTGAAGTATCTTGAAAACATGCACAAGTTTGATCACCGATGTAGTCAGGCAACATTCGGCGCTGTAAATGCTTCCAATAAACAAGGCAGTTCCCATACAGTAGACATTGTAGTTATGAAAAGGAGGTGCTCCATGGCAGCGGTGGGATTCGAACCCACGCCTCCAAAGAGACTGGAGCCTAAATCCAGCGCCTTAGACCGCTCGGCCACGCTACCATACACGAGTGCGCGCCAAACGTTCAAGAGCTATTTTTTTACGGACAATTACAACACCCACTTCCTATGTTCTTGCACTCGCTCCTCTGAACATCTCTGGAGGAAAACCCGCTCACGTGCAGATTTCATCCATTTTAAGTATTTGTCGCCTTGCCTGCATTCTGCCTTATCAAAGGCTAAACAGGAATACTAGACAACACTAATTCACAACAGCAATTCTAACCCCTGCCATCTCTTTTCAGACTTTGACTCCTTGCGTCATTCTTCTTCAACAGTTTCCCCTTCCTCCATGCATTCACCGCAAACTTTTGCTGAGCACGTCAAAGACAAGGTGGAATCTAGTCACAAGTAGATTCCTATTCTTAGGAATACTTACTGATTTTCAAGATATCCTCAGATGAACGTAGGTTAAAACCATTAAAACACGCTGATCCTTAGGAATGAATAAATTAGCATGATCACCTACGCTGCCCAGTAATATTTTCCAAACTAACTTTCTCCAATATGTTATAAGAATCACATTAGCCTATTGCGTTAGGAGAAAACAAATCTTCAGCAGTGGAGGATTGAAAAACGCACAGCCAAAGTTGCCTGCACCTTTAGCCAAGAACTGAGAGAACTATGCACTAGGTCCTTAAAAAGGAGCTTAAAGGACAGCAATGGCAGTGGTGGGATTCGGAGCCACGCCCCCGAAGAAACTAAAGCCTTAATCCAGCACCTTAGACCGCTCGGCCACACTACCGCACGTAAAGGCGAACTGAAGGACAACAGGTACTATTCTAAACAAATTAAAGGTTAGCAAATGTTCAGTTGAAAGTGATGGAGTGCAAAAACAATGCAAGTATATGCTACCAGCTTGACAGAATTGACTATGCTGCATAGGGAAAACAGCTGCTGTCCATTTCCCATATGGTCTAGCGCTGAGGATTCCTGGTTTTCACCCAGGCGGCCCGGGTTCGACTCCCGGTATGGGAAGCGTTTGTTTTAATTTTTTGAGCATTTTGCTCCTTGTTTTGCTGCTGCTGCTGCAATACCTTCAATGAAGCGTGTTTTAAACACTCCATGCAAACAGAGTGCTTCATGCATTTTTTTCATCTGAAGTATCTTGAAAACATGCACAAGTTTGATCACCGATGTAGTCAGGCAACATTCGGCGCTGTAAATGCTTCAATAAACAAGGCAGTTCCCATACAGTAGACATTGTAGTTATGAAAAGGAGGTGCTCCATGGCAGCGGTGGGATTCGAACCACGCCTCCAAAGAGACTGGAGCCTAAATCCAGCGCCTTAGACCGCTCGGCCACGCTACCATACACGTGTGTGCGCCAAACGTTCAAGAGCAATTTTTTACGGACAATTACAACACCCACTTCCTATGTTCTTGCACTCGCTCCTCTGAACATCTCTGGAGGAAAACCCGCTCACGTGCAGATTTCATCCATTTTAAGTATTTGTCGCCTTGCCTGCATTCTGCCTTATCAAAGGCTAAACAGGAATACTAGACAACACTAATTCACAACAGCAATTCTAACCCCTGCCATCTCTTTCAGACTTTGACTCCTTGCGTCATTCTTCTTCAACAGTTTCCCCTTCCTCCATGCATTCACCGCAAACTTTTGCTGAGCACGTCAAAGACAAGGTGGAATCTAGTCACAAGTAGATTCCTATTCTTAGGAATACTTACTGATTTTCAAGATATCCTCAGATGAACGTAGGTTAAAACCATTAAAACACGCTGATCTTAGGAATGAATAAATTAGCATGATCACCTACGCTGCCCAGTAATATTTTCCAAACTAACTTTCTCCAATATGTTATAAGAATCACATTAGCCTATTGCGTTAGGAGAAAAACAAATCTTCGGCAGTGGAGGATTGAAAAACGCACAGCCAAAGTGGCCTGCACCTTTAGCCAAGAACTGAGAGAACTATGCACTAGGTCCTTAAAAAGGAGCTTAAAGGACAGCAATGGCAGTGGTGGGATTCGGAGCCACGCCCCGAAGAAACTAAAGCCTTAATCCAGCACCTTAGACCGCTCGGCCACACTACCGCACGTAAAGGCGAACTGAAGGACAACAGGTACTATTCTAAACAAATTAAAGGTTATCAAATGTTCAGTTGAAAGTGATGGAGTGCAAAAACAATGCAAGTATATGCTGCCAGCTTGACAGAATTGACTATGCTGCATAGGGAAAACAGCTGCCGTCCATTTCCATATGGTCTAGCGGTGAGGATTCCTGGTTTTCACCCAGGCGGCCCGGGTTCGACTCCCGGTATGGGAAGCGTTTGTTTTAATTTTTTGAGCATTTTGCTCCTGCTGCTGCAATACCTTCAATGAAGCGTGTTTTAAACACTCCATGCAAACAGAGTGCTTCATGCATTTTTTTTCATCTGAAGTATCTTGAAAACATGCACAAGTTTGATCACCGATGTAGTCAGGCAACATTCGGCGCTGTAAATGCTTCCAATAAACAAGGCAGTTCTCATACAGTAGACATTGTAGTTATGAAAAGGAGGTGCTCCATGGCAGCGGTGGATTCGAACCCACGCCTCCAAAGAGACTGGAGTCTAAATCCAGCGCCTTAGACCGCTCGCCACGCTACCATACACGAGTGCGCGCCAAACGTTCAAGAGCTATTTTTTTACGGACAATTACAACACCCACTTCCTATGTTCTTGCACTCGCTCCTCTGAACATCTCTGGAGGAAAACCCGCTCACGTGCAGATTTCATCCATTTTAAGTATTTGTCGCCTTGCCTGCATTCTGCCTTATCAAAGGCTAAACAGGAATACTAGACAACACTAATTCACAACAGCAATTCTAACCCCTTCTTTTCAGACTTTGACTCCTTGCGTCATTCTTCTTCAACAGTTTCCCCTTCCTCCATGCATTCACCGCAAACTTTTGCTGAGCACGTCAAAGACAAGGTGGAATCTAGTCACAAGTAGATTCCTATTCTTAGGAATACTTACTGATTTTCAAGATATCCTCAGATGAACGTAGGTTAAAACCATTAAAACACGCTGATCCTTAGGAATGAATAAATTAGCATGATCACCTACGCTGCCCAGTAATATTTTCCAAACTAACTTTCTCCAATATGTTATAAGAATCACATTAGCCTATTGCGTTAGGAGAAAAACAAATCTTCGGCAGTGGAGGGATTGAAAAACGCACAGCCAAAGTGGCCTGCACCTTTAGCCAAGAACTGAGAGAACTATGCACTAGGTCCTTAAAAAGGAGCTTAAAGGACAGCAATGGCAGTGGTGGGATTCGGAGCCACGCCCCCGAAGAAACTAAAGCCTTAATCCAGCACCTTAGACCGCTCGGCCACACTACCGCACGTAAAGGCGAACTGAAGGACAACAGGTACTATTCTAAACAAATTAAAGGTTAGCAAATGTTCAGTTGAAAGTGATGGAGTGCAAAAACAATGCAAGTATATGCTACCAGCTTGACAGAATTGACTATGCTGCATAGGGAAAACAGCTGCCGTCCATTTCCCATATGGTCTAGCGGTGAGGATTCCTGGTTTTCACCCAGACGGCCTGGGTTCGACTCCCGGTATGGGAAGCGTTTGTTTTAATATTTTGAGCATTTTGCTCCTTGTTTTGCTGCTGCTGCTGCAATACCTTCAATGAAGCGTGTTTTAAACACTCCATGCAAACAGAGTGCTTCATGCATTTTTTTCATCTGAAGTATCTTGAAAACATGCACAAGTTTGATCACCGATGTAGTCAGGCAACATTCGGCGCTGTAAATGCTTCCAATAAACAAGGAAGTTCCCATACAGTAGACATTGTAGTTATGAAAAGGAGGTGCTCCATGGCAGCGGTGGGATTCGAACCCACGCCTCCAAAGAGCCCGGAGCTTAAATCCAGCGCCTTAGACCGCTCGGCCACGCGACCATACACGAGTGTGCGCCAAACGTTCAAGAGCTATTTTTTTACGGACAGTTACAACACCCACTTCCTATGTTCTTGCACTCGCTCCTCTGAACATCTCTGGAGGAAAACCCGCTCACGTGCAGATTTCATCCATTTTAAGTATTTGTCGCCTTGCCTGCATTCTGCCTTATCAAAGGCTAAACAGGAATACTAGACAACACTAATTCACAACAGCAATTCTAACCCCTGCCATCTCTTTTCAGACTTTGACTCCTTGCGTCATTCTTCTTCAACAGTTTCCCCTTCCTCCATGCATTCACCGCAAACTTTTGCTGAGCACGTCAAAGACAAGGTGGAATCTAGTCACAAGTAGATTCCTATTCTTAGGAATACTTACTGATTTTCAAGATATCCTCAGATGAACGTAGGTTAAAACCATTAAAACACGCTGATCCTTAGGAATGAATAAATTAGCATGATCACCTACGCTGCCCAGTAATATTTTCCAAACTAACTTTCTCCAATATGTTATAAGAATCACATTAGCCTATTGCGTTAGGAGAAAAACAAATCTTCGGCAGTGGAGGGATTGAAAAACGCACAGCCAAAGTGGCCTGCACCTTTAGCCAAGAACTGAGAGAACTATGCACTAGGTCCTTAAAAAGGAGCTTAAAGGACAGCAATGGCAGTGGTGGGATTCGGAGCCACGCCCCCGAAGAAACTAAAGCCTTAATCCAGCACCTTAGACCGCTCGGCCACACTACCGCACGTAAAGGCGAACTGAAGGACAACAGGTACTATTCTAAACAAATTAAAGGTTAGCAAATGTTCAGTTGAAAGTGATGGAGTGCAAAAACAATGCAAGTATATGCTACCAGCTTGACAGAATTGACTATGCTGCATAGGGAAAACAGCTGCCGTCCATTTCCCATATGGTCTAGCGGTGAGGATTCCTGGTTTTCACCCAGGCGGCCTGTGTTCGACTCCCGGTATGGGAAGCGTTTGATTTAATTTTTTGAGCATTTTGCTCCTTGTTTTGCTGCTGCTGCTGCAATACCTTCAATGAAGCGTGTTTTAAACACTCCATGCAAACAGAATGCTTCATGCATTTTTTTCATCTGAAGTATCTTGAAAACATGCACAAGTTTGATCACCGATGTAGTCAGGCAACATTCGGCGCTGTAAATGCTTCCAATAAACAAGGCAGTTCCCATACAGTAGACATTGTAGTTATGAAAAGGAGGTGCTCCATGGCAGCGGTGGGATTCGAACCCACGCCTCCAAAGAGACTGGAGCCTAAATCCAGCGTCTTAGACCGCTCGGCCACGCTACCATACACGAGTGCGCGCCAAACGTTCAAGAGCTATTTTTTTACGGACAATTACAACACCCACTTCCTATGTTCTTGCACTCACTCCTCTGAACATCTCTGGAGGAAAACCCGCTCACGTGCAGATTTCATCCATTTTAAGTATTTGTCGCCTTGCCTGCGTTCTGCCTTATCAAAGGCTAAACAGGAATACTAGACAACACTAATTCACAACAGCAATTCTAACCCCTGCCATCTCTTTTCAGACTTTGACTCCTTGCGTCATTCTTCTTCAACAGTTTCCCCTTCCTCCATGCATTCACCGCAAACTTTTGCTGAGCACGTCAAAGACAAGGTGGAATCTAGTCACAAGTAGATTCCTATTCTTAGGAATACTTACTGATTTTCAAGATATCCTCAGATGAACGTAGGTTAAAACCATTAAAACACGCTGATCCTTAGGAATGAATAAATTAGTATGATCACCTACGCTGCCCAGTAATATTTTCCAAACTAACTTTCTCCAATATGTTATAAGAATCACATTAGCCTATTGCGTTAGGAGAAAAACAAATCTTCGGCAGTGGAGGGATTGAAAAACGCACAGCCAAAGTGGCCTGCACCTTTAGCCAAGAACTGAGAGAACTATGCACTAGGTCCTTAAAAAGGAGCTTAAAGGACAGCAATGGCAGTGGTGGGATTCGGAGCCACGCCCCCGAAGAAACTAAAGCCTTAATCCAGCACCTTAGACCGCTCGGCCACACTACCGCACGTAAAGGCGAACTGAAGGACAACAGGTACTATTCTAAACAAATTAAAGGTTAGCAAATGTTCAGTTGAAAGTGATGGAGTGCAAAAACAATGCAAGTATATGCTACCAGCTTGACAGAATTGACTATGCTGCATAGGGAAAACAGCTGCCGTCCCTTTCCCATATGGTCTAGCGGTGAGGATTTCTGGTTTTCACCCAGGCGGCCCGTGTTCGACTCCCGGTATGGGAAGCGTTTGTTTTAATTTTTTGAGCATTTTGCTCCTTGTTTTGCTGCTGCTGCTGCAATACCTTCAATGAAGCGTGTTTTAAACACTCCATGCAAACAGAGTGCTTCATGCATTTTTTTCATCTGAAGTATCTTGAAAACATGCACAAGTTTGATCACCGATGTAGTCAGGCAACATTCGGCGCTGTAAATGCTTCCAATAAACAAGGCAGTTCCCATACAGTAGACATTGTATTTATGAAAAGGAGGTGCTCCATGGCAGCGGTGGGATTCGAACCCACGCCTCCAAAGAGACTGGAGCCTAAATCCAGCGCCTTAGACCGCTCGGCCACGCTACCATACACGAGTGCGCGCCAAACGTTCAAGAGCTATTTTTTTACGGACAATTACAACACCCACTTCCTATGTTCTTGCACTCGCTCCTCTGAACATCTCTGGAGGAAAACCCGCTCACGTGCAGATTTCATCCATTTTAAGTATTTGTCGCCTTGCCTGCATTCTGCCTTATCAAAGGCTAAACAGGAATACTAGACAACACTAATTCACAACAGCAATTCTAACCCCTGCCATCTCTTTTCAGACTTTGACTCCTTGCGTCATTCTTCTTCAACAGTTTCCCCTTCCTCCATGCATTCACCGCAAACTTTTGCTGAGCACGTCAAAGACAAGGTGGAATCTAGTCACAAGTAGATTCCTATTCTTAGGAATACTTACTGATTTTCAAGATATCCTCAGATGAACGTAGGTTAAAACCATTAAAACACGCTGATCCTTAGGAATGAATAAATTAGCATGATCACCTACGCTGCCCAGTAATATTTTCCAAACTAACTTTCTCCAATATGTTATAAGAATCACATTAGCCTATTGCGTTAGGAGAAAAACAAATCTTCGGCAGTGGAGGGATTGAAAAACGCACAGCCAAAGTGGCCTGCACCTTTAGCCAAGAACTGAGAGAACTATGCACTAGGTCCTTAAAAAGGAGCTTAAAGGACAGCAATGGCAGTGGTGGGATTCGGAGCCACGTCCCCGAAGAAACTAAAGCCTTAATCCAGCACCTTAGACCGCTCGGCCACACTACCGCACGTAAAGGCGAACTGAAGGACAACAGGTACTATTCTAAACAAATTAAAGGTTAGCAAATGTTCAGTTGAAAGTGATGGAGTGCAAAAACAATGCAAGTATATGCTACCAGCTTGACAGAATTGACTATGCTGCATAGGGAAAACAGCTGCCGTCCATTTCCCATATGGTCTAGCGGTGAGGATTCCTGGTTTTCACCCAGGCGGTCCGGGTTCGACTCCCGGTATGGGAAGCGTTTGTTTTAATTTTTTGAGCATTTTGCTCCTTGTTTTGCTGCTGCTGCTGCAATACCTTCAATGAAGCGTGTTTTAAACACTCCATGCAAACAGAGTGCTTCATGCATTTTTTTCATCTGAAGTATCTTGAAAACATGCACAAGTTTGATCACCGATGTAGTCAGGCAACATTCGGCGCTGTAAATGCTTCCAATAAACAAGGCAGTTCCCATACAGTAGACATTGTAGTTATGAAAAGGAGGTGCTCTATGGCAGCGGTGGGATTCGAACCCACGCCTCCAAAGAGACTGGAGCCTAAATCCAGCGCCTTAGACCGCTTGGCCACGCTACCATAAGTAGCGTGCGCCAAAGCGTTCAAGAGCTATTTTTTTACGGACAATTACAACACCCACTTCCTATGTTCTTGCACTCGCTCCTCTGAACATCTCTGGAGGAAAACCCGCTCACGTGCAGATTTCATCCATTTTAAGTATTTGTCGCCTTGCCTGCATTCTGCCTTATCAAAGGCTAAACAGGAATACTAGACAACACTAATTCACAACAGCAATTCTAACCCCTGCCATCTCTTTTCAGACTTTGACTCCTTGCGTCATTCTTCTTCAACAGTTTCCCCTTCCTCCATGCATTCACCGCAAACTTTTGCTGAGCACGTCAAAGACAAGGTGGAATCTAGTCACAAGTAGATTCCTATTCTTAGGAATACTTACTGATTTTCAAGATATCCTCAGATGAACGTAGGTTAAAACCATTAAAACACGCTGATCCTTAGGAATGAATAAATTAGCATGATCACCTACGCTGCACAGTAATATTTTCCAAACTAACTTTCTCCAATATGTTATAAGAATCACATTAGCCTATTGCGTTAGGAGAAAAACAAATCTTCGGCAGTGGAGGGATTGAAAAACGCACAGCCAAAGTGGCCTGCACCTTTAGCCAAGAACTGAGAGAACTATGCACTAGGTCCTTAAAAAGGAGCTTAAAGGACAGCAATGGCAGTGGTGGGATTCGGAGCCACGCCCCCGAAGAAACTAAAGCCTTAATCCAGCACCTTAGACCGCTCGGCCACACTACCGCACGTAAAGGCGAACTGAAGGACAACAGGTACTATTCTAAACAAATTAAAGGTTAGCAAATGTTCAGTTGAAAGTGATGGAGTGCAAAAACAATGCAAGTATATGCTACCAGCTTGACAGAATTGACTATGCTGCATAAGGAAAACAGCTGCCGTCTATTTCCCATATGGTCTAGCGGTGAGGTTTCCTGGTTTTCACCCAGGTGGCCCGGGTTCGACTCCCGGTATGGGAAGCGTTTGTTTTAATTTTTTGAGCATTTTGCTCCTTGTTTTGCTGCTGCTGCTGCAATACCTTCAATGAAGCGTGTTTTAAACACTCCATGCAAACAGAGTGCTTCATGCATTTTTTTCATCTGAAGTATCTTGAAAACATGCACAAGTTTGATCACCGATGTAGTCAGGCAACATTCGGCGCTGTAAATGCTTCCAATAAACAAGGCAGTTCCCATACAGTAGACATTGTAGTTATGAAAAGGAGGTGCTCCATGGCAGCGGTGGGATTCGAACCCACGCCTCCAAAGAGACTGGAGCCTAAATCCAGCGCCTTAGACCGCTCGGCCACGCTACCATACACGAGTGCGCGCCAAACGTTCAAGAGCTATTTTTTTACGGACAATTACAACACCCACTTCCTATGTTCTTGCACTCGCTCCTCTGAACATCTCTGGAGGAAAACCCGCTCACGTGCAGATTTCATCCATTTTAAGTATTTGTCGCCTTGCCTGCATTCTGCCTTATCAAAGGCTAAACAGGAATACTAGACAACACTAATTCACAACAGCAATTCTAACCCCTGCCATCTCTTTTCAGACTTTGACTCCTTGCGTCATTCTTCTTCAACAGTTTCCCCTTCCTCCATGCATTCACCGCAAACTTTTGCTCAGCACGTCAAAGACAAGGTGGAATCTAGTCACAAGTAGATTCCTATTCTTAGGAATACTTACTGATTTTCAAGATATCCTCAGATGAACGTAGGTTAAAACCATTAAAACACGCTGATCCTTAGGAATGAATAAATTAGCATGATCACCTACGCTGCCCAGTAATATTTTCCAAACTAACTTTCTCCAATATGTTATAAGAATCACATTAGCCTATTGCGTTAGGAGAAAAACAAATCTTCGGCAGTGGAGGGATTGAAAAACGCACAGCCAAAGTGGCCTGCACCTTTAGCCAAGAACTGAGAGAACTATGCACTAGGTCCTTAAAAAGGAGCTTAAAGGACAGCAATGGCAGTGGTGGGATTCGGAGCCACGCCCCCGAAGAAACTAAACCCTTAATCCAGCACCTTAGACCGCTCGGCCACACTACCGCACGTAAAGGCGAACTGAAGGACAACAGGTACTATTCTAAACAAATTAAAGCTTAGCAAATGTTCAGTTGAAAGTGATGGAGTGCAAAAACAATGCAAGTATATGCTACCAGCTTGACAGAATTGACTATGCTGCATAGGGAAAACAGCTGCCGTCCATTTCCCATATGGTCTAGCGGTGAGGATTCCTGGTTTTCACCCAGGCGGCCCGGGTTCGACTCCCGGTATGGGAAACGTTTGTTTTAATTTTTTGAGCATTTTGCTCCTTGTTTTGCTGCTGCTGCTGCAATACCTTCAATGAAGCGTGTTTTAAACACTCCATGCAAACAGAGTGCTTCATGCATTTTTTTCATCTGAAGTATCTTGAAAACATGCACAAGTTTGATCACCGATGTAGTCAGGCAACATTCGGCGCTGTAAATGCTTCCAATAAACAAGGCAGTTCCCATACAGTAGACATTGTAGTTATGAAAAGGAGGTGCTCCATGGCAGCGGTGGGATTCAAACCCACGCCTCCAAAGAGACTGGAGCCTAAATCCAGCGCCTTAGACCGCTCGGCCACGCTACCATACACGAGTGTGCGCCAAACGTTCAAGAGCTATTTTTTTACGGACAATTACAACACCCACTTCCTATGTTCTTGCACTCGCTCCTCTGAACATCTCTGGAGGAAAACCCGCTCACGTGCAGATTTCATCCATTTTAAGTATTTGTCGCCTTGCCTGCATTCTGCCTTATCAAAGGCTAAACAGGAATACTAGACAACACTAATTCACAACAGCAATTCTAACCCCTGCCATCTCTTTTCAGACTTTGACTCCTTGCGTCATTCTTCTTCAACAGTTTCCCCTTCCTCCATGCATTCACCGCAAACTTTTGCTGAGCACGTCAAAGACAAGGTGGAATCTAGTCACAAGTAGATTCCTATTCTTAGGAATACTTACTGATTTTCAAGATATCCTCAGATGAACGTAGGTTAAAACCATTAAAACACGCTGATCCTTAGGAATGAATAAATTAGCATGATCACCTACGCTGCCCAGTAATATTTTCCAAACTAACTTTCTCCAATATGTTATAAGAATCACATTAGCCTATTGCGTTAGGAGAAAAACAAATCTTCGGCAGTGGAGGGATTGAAAAACGCACAGCCAAAGTGGCCTGCACCTTTAGCCAAGAACTGAGAGAACTATGCACTAGGTCCTTAAAAAGGAGCTTAAAGGACAGCAATGGCAGTGGTGGGATTCGGAGCCACGCCCCCGAAGAAACTAAAGCCTTAATCCAGCACCTTAGACCGCTCGGCCACACTACCGCACGTAAAGGCGAACTGAAGGACAACAGGTACTATTCTAAACAAATTAAAGGTTAGCAAATGTTCAGTTGAAAGTGATGGAGTGCAAAAACAATGCAAGTATATGCTACCAGCTTGACAGAATTGACTATGCTGCATAGGGAAAACAGCTGCCGTCCGTTTCCCATATGGTCTAGCGGTGAGGATTCCTGGTTTTCACCCAGGCGGCCCGGGTTCGACTCCCGGTATGGGAAGCGTTTGTTTTAAATATTTGAGCATTTTGCTCCTTGTTTTGCTGCTGCTGCTGCAATACCTTCAATGAAGCGTGTTTTAAACACTCCATGCAAACAGAGTGCTTCATGCATTTTTTTCATCTGAAGTATCTTGAAAACATGCACAAGTTTGATCACCGATGTAGTCAGGCAACATTCGGCGCTGTAAATGCTTCCAATAAACAAGGCAGTTCCCATACAGTAGACATTGTAGTTATGAAAAGGAGGTGCTCCATGGCAGCAGTGGGATTCGAACCCACGCCTCCAAAGAGACTGGAGCCTAAATCCAGTGCCTTAGACCGCTCGGCCACGCTACCATACACGAGTGCGCGCCAAACGTTCAAGAGCTATTTTTTTACGGACAATTACAACACCCACTTCCTATGTTCTTGCACTCGCTCCTCTGAACATCTCTGGAGGAAAACCCGCTCACATGCAGATTTCATCCATTTTAAGTATTTCTCGCCTTGCCTGCATTCTGCCTTATCAAAGGCTAAACAGGAATACTAGACAACACTAATTCACAACAGCAATTCTAACCCCTGCCATCTCTTTTCAGACTTTGACTCCTTGCGTCATTCTTCTTCAACAGTTTCCCCTTCCTCCATGCATTCACCGCAAACTTTTGCTGAGCACGTCAAAGACAAGGTGGAATCTAGTCACAAGTAGATTCCTATTCTTAGGAATACTTACTGATTTTCAAGATATCCTCAGATGAACGTAGGTTAAAACCATTAAAACACGCTGATCCTTAGGAATGAATAAATTAGCATGATCACCTACGCTGCCCAGTAATATTTTCCAAACTAACTTTCTCCAATATGTTATAAGAATCACATTAGCCTATTGCGTTAGGAGAAAAACAAATCTTCGGCAGTGGAGGGATTGAAAAACGCACAGCCAAAGTGGCCTGCACCTTTAGCCAAGAACTGAGAGAACTATGCACTAGGTCCTTAAAAAGGAGCTTAAAGGACAGCAATGGCAGTGGTGGGATTCGGAGCCACGCCCCCGAAGAAACTAAAGCCTTAATCCAGCACCTTAGACCGCTCGGCCACACTACCGCACGTAAAGGCGAACTGAAGGACAACAGGTACTATTCTAAACAAATTAAAGGTTATCAAATGTTCAGTTGAAAGTGATGGAGTGCAAAAACAATGCAAGTGTATGCTACCAGCTTGACAGAATTGACTATGCTGCATAGGGAAAACAGCTGCCGTCCATTTCCCTTATGGTCCAGCGGTGAGGATTCCTGGTTTTCACTCAGGCGGCCCGGGTTCGACTCCCGGTATGGGAAGCGTTTGTATTAATTATTTGAGCATTTTGCTCCTTATTTTGCTGCTGCTGCAATACCTTCAATGAAGCGTGTTTTAAACACTCCATGCAAACAGAGTGCTTCATGCATTTTTTTCATCTGAAGTATCTTGAAAACATGCACAAGTTTGATCACCGATGTAGTCAGGCAACATTCGGCGCTGTAAATGCTTCCAATAAACAAGGCAGTTCCCATACAGTAGACATTGTAGTTTTGAAAAGGAGGTGCTCCATGGCAGCGGTGGGATTCGAACCCACGCCTCCAAAGAGACTGGAGCCTAAATCCAGCGCCTTAGACCGCTCGGCCACGCTACCATACACGAGTGCGCGCCAAACGTTCAAGAGCTATTTTTTTTACGGACAATTACAACACCCACTTCCTATGTTCTTGCACTCGCTCCTCTGAACATCTCTGGAGGAAAACCCGCTCACGTGCAGATTTCATCCATTTTAAGTATTTGTCGCCTTGCCTGCATTCTGCCTTATCAAAGGCTAAACAGGAATACTAGACAACACTAATTCACAACAGCAATTCTAACCCCTGCCATCTCTTTTCAGACTTTGACTCCTTGCGTCATTCTTCTTCAACAGTTTCCCCTTCCTCCATGCATTCACCGCAAACTTTTGCTGACCACGTCAAAGACAAGGTGGAATCTAGTCACAAGTAGATTCCTATTCTTAGGAATACTTACTGATTTTCAAGATATCCTCAGATGAACGTAGGTTAAAACCATTAAAACACGCTGATCCTTAGGAATGAATAAATTAGCATGATCACCTACGCTGCCCAGTAATATTTTCCAAACTAACTTTCTCCAATATGTTATAAGAATCACATTAGCCTATTGCGTTAGGAGAAAAACAAATCTTCGGCAGTGGAGGGATTGAAAAACGCACAGCCAAAGTGGCCTGCACCTTTAGCCAAGAACTGAGAGAACTATGCACTAGGTCCTTAAAAAGGAGCTTAAAGGACAGCAATGGCAGTGGTGGGATTCGGAGCCACGCCCCCGAAGAAACTAAAGCCTTAATCCAGCACCTTAGACCGCTCGGCCACACTACCGCACGTAAAGGCGAACTGAAGGACAACAGGTACTATTCTAAACAAATTAAAGGTTAGCAAATGTTCAGTTGAAAGTGATGGAGTGCAAAAACAATGCAAGTATATGCTACCAGCTTGACAGAATTGACTATGCTGCATAGGGAAAACAGCTGCCGTCCATTTCCCATATGGTCTAGCGGTGAGGATTCCTGGTTTTCACCCAGGCGGCCCGGGTTTGACTCCCGGTATGGGAAACGTTTGTTTTAATTTTTTGAGCATTTTGCTCCTTGTTTTGCTGCTGCTGCTGCAATACCTTCAATGAAGCGTGTTTTAAACACTCCATGCAAACAGAGTGCTTCATGCATTTTTTTCATCTGAAGTATCTTGAAAACATGCACAAGTTTGATCACCGATGTAGTCAGGCAACATTCGGCGCTGTAAATGCTTCCAATAAACAAGGCAGTTCCCATACAGTAGACATTGTAGTTATGAAAAGGAGGTGCTCCATGGCAGCGGTGGGATTCAAACCCACGCCTCCAAAGAGACTGGAGCCTAAATCCAGCGCCTTAGACCGCTCGGCCACGCTACCATACACGAGTGTGCGCCAAACGTTCAAGAGCTATTTTTTTACGGACAATTACAACACCCACTTCCTATGTTCTTGCACTCGCTCCTCTGAACATCTCTGGAGGAAAACCCGCTCACGTGCAGATTTCATCCATTTTAAGTATTTGTCGCCTTGCCTGCATTCTGCCTTATCAAAGGCTAAACAGGAATACTAGACAACACTAATTCACAACAGCAATTCTAACCCCTGCCATCTCTTTTCAGACTTTGACTCCTTGCGTCATTCTTCTTCAACAGTTTCCCCTTCCTCCATGCATTCACCGCAAACTTTTGCTGAGCACGTCAAAGACAAGGTGGAATCTAGTCACAAGTAGATTCCTATTCTTAGGAATACTTACTGATTTTCAAGATATCCTCAGATGAACGTAGGTTAAAACCATTAAAACACGCTGATCCTTAGGAATGAATAAATTAGCATGATCACCTACGCTGCCCAGTAATATTTTCCAAACTAACTTTCTCCAATATGTTATAAGAATCACATTAGCCTATTGCGTTAGGAGAAAAACAAATCTTCGGCAGTGGAGGGATTGAAAAACGCACAGCCAAAGTGGCCTGCACCTTTAGCCAAGAACTGAGAGAACTATGCACTAGGTCCTTAAAAAGGAGCTTAAAGGACAGCAATGGCAGTGGTGGGATTCGGAGCCACGCCCCCGAAGAAACTAAAGCCTTAATCCAGCACCTTAGACCGCTCGGCCACACTACCGCACGTAAAGGCGAACTGAAGGACAACAGGTACTATTCTAAACAAATTAAAGGTTAGCAAATGTTCAGTTGAAAGTGATGGAGTGCAAAAACAATGCAAGTATATGCTACCAGCTTGACAGAATTGACTATGCTGCATAGGGAAAACAGCTGCCGTCCGTTTCCCATATGGTCTAGCGGTGAGGATTCCTGGTTTTCACCCAGGCGGCCCGGGTTCGACTCCCGGTATGGGAAGCGTTTGTTTTAATTATTTGAGCATTTTGCTCCTTGTTTTGCTGCTGCTGCTGCAATACCTTCAATGAAGCGTGTTTTAAACACTCCATGCAAACAGAGTGCTTCATGCATTTTTTTCATCTGAAGTATCTTGAAAACATGCACAAGTTTGATCACCGATGTAGTCAGGCAACATTCGGCGCTGTAAATGCTTCCAATAAACAAGGCAGTTCCCATACAGTAGACATTGTAGTTATGAAAAGGAGGTGCTCCATGGCAGCAGTGGGATTCGAACCCACGCCTCCAAAGAGACTGGAGCCTAAATCCAGCGCCTTAGACCGCTCGGCCACGCTACCATACACGAGTGCGCGTCAAACGTTCAAGAGCTATTTTTTTACGGACAATTACAACACCCACTTCCTATGTTCTTGCACTCGCTCCTCTGAACATCTCTGGAGGAAAACCCGCTCACATGCAGATTTCATCCATTTTAAGTATTTCTCGCCTTGCCTGCATTCTGCCTTATCAAAGGCTAAACAGGAATACTAGACAACACTAATTCACAACAGCAATTCTAACCCCTGCCATCTCTTTTCAGACTTTGACTCCTTGCGTCATTCTTCTTCAACAGTTTCCCCTTCCTCCATGCATTCACCGCAAACTTTTGCTGAGCACGTCAAAGACAAGGTGGAATCTAGTCACAAGTAGATTCCTATTCTTAGGAATACTTACTGATTTTCAAGATATCCTCAGATGAACGTAGGTTAAAACCATTAAAACACGCTGATCCTTAGGAATGAATAAATTAGCATGATCACCTACGCTGCCCAGTAATATTTTCCAAACTAACTTTCTCCAATATGTTATAAGAATCACATTAGCCTATTGCGTTAGGAGAAAAACAAATCTTCGGCAGTGGAGGGATTGAAAAACGCACAGCCAAAGTGGCCTGCACCTTTAGCCAAGAACTGAGAGAACTATGCACTAGGTCCTTAAAAAGGAGCTTAAAGGACAGCAATGGCAGTGGTGGGATTCGGAGCCACGTCCCCGAAGAAACTAAAGCCTTAATCCAGCACCTTAGACCGCTCGGCCACACTACCGCACGTAAAGGCGAACTGAAGGACAACAGGTACTATTCTAAACAAATTAAAGGTTAGCAAATGTTCAGTTGAAAGTGATGGAGTGCAAAAACAATGCAAGTATATGCTACCAGCTTGACAGAATTGACTATGCTGCATAGGGAAAACAGCTGCCGTCCATTTCCCATATGGTCTAGCGGTGAGGATTCCTGGTTTTCACCCAGGCGGTCCGGGTTCGACTCCCGGTATGGGAAGCGTTTGTTTTAATTTTTTGAGCATTTTGCTCCTTGTTTTGCTGCTGCTGCTGCAATACCTTCAATGAAGCGTGTTTTAAACACTCCATGCAAACAGAGTGCTTCATGCATTTTTTTCATCTGAAGTATCTTGAAAACATGCACAAGTTTGATCACCGATGTAGTCAGGCAACATTCGGCGCTGTAAATGCTTCCAATAAACAAGGCAGTTCCCATACAGTAGACATTGTAGTTATGAAAAGGAGGTGCTCTATGGCAGCGGTGGGATTCGAACCCACGCCTCCAAAGAGACTGGAGCCTAAATCCAGCGCCTTAGACCGCTTGGCCACGCTACCATACACGAGTGCGCGCCAAACGTTCAAGAGCTATTTTTTTACGGACAATTACAACACCCACTTCCTATGTTCTTGCACTCGCTCCTCTGAACATCTCTGGAGGAAAACCCGCTCACGTGCAGATTTCATCCATTTTAAGTATTTGTCGCCTTGCCTGCATTCTGCCTTATCAAAGGCTAAACAGGAATACTAGACAACACTAATTCACAACAGCAATTCTAACCCCTGCCATCTCTTTTCAGACTTTGACTCCTTGCGTCATTCTTCTTCAACAGTTTCCCCTTCCTCCATGCATTCACCGCAAACTTTTGCTGAGCACGTCAAAGACAAGGTGGAATCTAGTCACAAGTAGATTCCTATTCTTAGGAATACTTACTGATTTTCAAGATATCCTCAGATGAACGTAGGTTAAAACCATTAAAACACGCTGATCCTTAGGAATGAATAAATTAGCATGATCACCTACGCTGCACAGTAATATTTTCCAAACTAACTTTCTCCAATATGTTATAAGAATCACATTAGCCTATTGCGTTAGGAGAAAAACAAATCTTCGGCAGTGGAGGGATTGAAAAACGCACAGCCAAAGTGGCCTGCACCTTTAGCCAAGAACTGAGAGAACTATGCACTAGGTCCTTAAAAAGGAGCTTAAAGGACAGCAATGGCAGTGGTGGGATTCGGAGCCACGCCCCCGAAGAAACTAAAGCCTTAATCCAGCACCTTAGACCGCTCGGCCACACTACCGCACGTAAAGGCGAACTGAAGGACAACAGGTACTATTCTAAACAAATTAAAGGTTAGCAAATGTTCAGTTGAAAGTGATGGAGTGCAAAAACAATGCAAGTATATGCTACCAGCTTGACAGAATTGACTATGCTGCATAAGGAAAACAGCTGCCGTCTATTTCCCATATGGTCTAGCGGTGAGGTTTCCTGGTTTTCACCCAGGTGGCCCGGGTTCGACTCCCGGTATGGGAAGCGTTTGTTTTAATTTTTTGAGCATTTTGCTCCTTGTTTTGCTGCTGCTGCTGCAATACCTTCAATGAAGCGTGTTTTAAACACTCCATGCAAACAGAGTGCTTCATGCATTTTTTTCATCTGAAGTATCTTGAAAACATGCACAAGTTTGATCACCGATGTAGTCAGGCAACATTCGGCGCTGTAAATGCTTCCAATAAACAAGGCAGTTCCCATACAGTAGACATTGTAGTTATGAAAAGGAGGTGCTCCATGGCAGCGGTGGGATTCGAACCCACGCCTCCAAAGAGACTGGAGCCTAAATCCAGCGCCTTAGACCGCTCGGCCACGCTACCATACACGAGTGCGCGCCAAACGTTCAAGAGCTATTTTTTTACGGACAATTACAACACCCACTTCCTATGTTCTTGCACTCGCTCCTCTGAACATCTCTGGAGGAAAACCCGCTCACGTGCAGATTTCATCCATTTTAAGTATTTGTCGCCTTGCCTGCATTCTGCCTTATCAAAGGCTAAACAGGAATACTAGACAACACTAATTCACAACAGCAATTCTAACCCCTGCCATCTCTTTTCAGACTTTGACTCCTTGCGTCATTCTTCTTCAACAGTTTCCCCTTCCTCCATGCATTCACCGCAAACTTTTGCTCAGCACGTCAAAGACAAGGTGGAATCTAGTCACAAGTAGATTCCTATTCTTAGGAATACTTACTGATTTTCAAGATATCCTCAGATGAACGTAGGTTAAAACCATTAAAACACGCTGATCCTTAGGAATGAATAAATTAGCATGATCACCTACGCTGCCCAGTAATATTTTCCAAACTAACTTTCTCCAATATGTTATAAGAATCACATTAGCCTATTGCGTTAGGAGAAAAACAAATCTTCGGCAGTGGAGGGATTGAAAAACGCACAGCCAAAGTGGCCTGCACCTTTAGCCAAGAACTGAGAGAACTATGCACTAGGTCCTTAAAAAGGAGCTTAAAGGACAGCAATGGCAGTGGTGGGATTCGGAGCCACGCCCCCGAAGAAACTAAACCCTTAATCCAGCACCTTAGACCGCTCGGCCACACTACCGCACGTAAAGGCGAACTGAAGGACAACAGGTACTATTCTAAACAAATTAAAGCTTAGCAAATGTTCAGTTGAAAGTGATGGAGTGCAAAAACAATGCAAGTATATGCTACCAGCTTGACAGAATTGACTATGCTGCATAGGGAAAACAGCTGCCGTCCATTTCCCATATGGTCTAGCGGTGAGGATTCCTGGTTTTCACCCAGGCGGCCCGGGTTCGACTCCCGGTATGGGAAACGTTTGTTTTAATTTTTTGAGCATTTTGCTCCTTGTTTTGCTGCTGCTGCTGCAATACCTTCAATGAAGCGTGTTTTAAACACTCCATGCAAACAGAGTGCTTCATGCATTTTTTTCATCTGAAGTATCTTGAAAACATGCACAAGTTTGATCACCGATGTAGTCAGGCAACATTCGGCGCTGTAAATGCTTCCAATAAACAAGGCAGTTCCCATACAGTAGACATTGTAGTTATGAAAAGGAGGTGCTCCATGGCAGCGGTGGGATTCAAACCCACGCCTCCAAAGAGACTGGAGCCTAAATCCAGCGCCTTAGACCGCTCGGCCACGCTACCATACACGAGTGTGCGCCAAACGTTCAAGAGCTATTTTTTTACGGACAATTACAACACCCACTTCCTATGTTCTTGCACTCGCTCCTCTGAACATCTCTGGAGGAAAACCCGCTCACGTGCAGATTTCATCCATTTTAAGTATTTGTCGCCTTGCCTGCATTCTGCCTTATCAAAGGCTAAACAGGAATACTAGACAACACTAATTCACAACAGCAATTCTAACCCCTGCCATCTCTTTTCAGACTTTGACTCCTTGCGTCATTCTTCTTCAACAGTTTCCCCTTCCTCCATGCATTCACCGCAAACTTTTGCTGAGCACGTCAAAGACAAGGTGGAATCTAGTCACAAGTAGATTCCTATTCTTAGGAATACTTACTGATTTTCAAGATATCCTCAGATGAACGTAGGTTAAAACCATTAAAACACGCTGATCCTTAGGAATGAATAAATTAGCATGATCACCTACGCTGCCCAGTAATATTTTCCAAACTAACTTTCTCCAATATGTTATAAGAATCACATTAGCCTATTGCGTTAGGAGAAAAACAAATCTTCGGCAGTGGAGGGATTGAAAAACGCACAGCCAAAGTGGCCTGCACCTTTAGCCAAGAACTGAGAGAACTATGCACTAGGTCCTTAAAAAGGAGCTTAAAGGACAGCAATGGCAGTGGTGGGATTCGGAGCCACGCCCCCGAAGAAACTAAAGCCTTAATCCAGCACCTTAGACCGCTCGGCCACACTACCGCACGTAAAGGCGAACTGAAGGACAACAGGTACTATTCTAAACAAATTAAAGGTTAGCAAATGTTCAGTTGAAAGTGATGGAGTGCAAAAACAATGCAAGTATATGCTACCAGCTTGACAGAATTGACTATGCTGCATAGGGAAAACAGCTGCCGTCCGTTTCCCATATGGTCTAGCGGTGAGGATTCCTGGTTTTCACCCAGGCGGCCCGGGTTCGACTCCCGGTATGGGAAGCGTTTGTTTTAAATATTTGAGCATTTTGCTCCTTGTTTTGCTGCTGCTGCTGCAATACCTTCAATGAAGCGTGTTTTAAACACTCCATGCAAACAGAGTGCTTCATGCATTTTTTTCATCTGAAGTATCTTGAAAACATGCACAAGTTTGATCACCGATGTAGTCAGGCAACATTCGGCGCTGTAAATGCTTCCAATAAACAAGGCAGTTCCCATACAGTAGACATTGTAGTTATGAAAAGGAGGTGCTCCATGGCAGCAGTGGGATTCGAACCCACGCCTCCAAAGAGACTGGAGCCTAAATCCAGCGCCTTAGACCGCTCGGCCACGCTACCATACACGAGTGCGCGCCAAACGTTCAAGAGCTATTTTTTTACGGACAATTACAACACCCACTTCCTATGTTCTTGCACTCGCTCCTCTGAACATCTCTGGAGGAAAACCCGCTCACATGCAGATTTCATCCATTTTAAGTATTTCTCGCCTTGCCTGCATTCTGCCTTATCAAAGGCTAAACAGGAATACTAGACAACACTAATTCACAACAGCAATTCTAACCCCTGCCATCTCTTTTCAGACTTTGACTCCTTGCGTCATTCTTCTTCAACAGTTTCCCCTTCCTCCATGCATTCACCGCAAACTTTTGCTGAGCACGTCAAAGACAAGGTGGAATCTAGTCACAAGTAGATTCCTATTCTTAGGAATACTTACTGATTTTCAAGATATCCTCAGATGAACGTAGGTTAAAACCATTAAAACACGCTGATCCTTAGGAATGAATAAATTAGCATGATCACCTACGCTGCCCAGTAATATTTTCCAAACTAACTTTCTCCAATATGTTATAAGAATCACATTAGCCTATTGCGTTAGGAGAAAAACAAATCTTCGGCAGTGGAGGGATTGAAAAACGCACAGCCAAAGTGGCCTGCACCTTTAGCCAAGAACTGAGAGAACTATGCACTAGGTCCTTAAAAAGGAGCTTAAAGGACAGCAATGGCAGTGGTGGGATTCGGAGCCACGCCCCCGAAGAAACTAAAGCCTTAATCCAGCACCTTAGACCGCTCGGCCACACTACCGCACGTAAAGGCGAACTGAAGGACAACAGGTACTATTCTAAACAAATTAAAGGTTATCAAATGTTCAGTTGAAAGTGATGGAGTGCAAAAACAATGCAAGTGTATGCTACCAGCTTGACAGAATTGACTATGCTGCATAGGGAAAACAGCTGCCGTCCATTTCCCTTATGGTCCAGCGGTGAGGATTCCTGGTTTTCACTCAGGCGGCCCGGGTTCGACTCCCGGTATGGGAAGCGTTTGTATTAATTATTTGAGCATTTTGCTCCTTATTTTGCTGCTGCTGCAATACCTTCAATGAAGCGTGTTTTAAACACTCCATGCAAACAGAGTGCTTCATGCATTTTTTTCATCTGAAGTATCTTGAAAACATGCACAAGTTTGATCACCGATGTAGTCAGGCAACATTCGGCGCTGTAAATGCTTCCAATAAACAAGGCAGTTCCCATACAGTAGACATTGTAGTTTTGAAAAGGAGGTGCTCCATGGCAGCGGTGGGATTCGAACCCACGCCTCCAAAGAGACTGGAGCCTAAATCCAGCGCCTTAGACCGCTCGGCCACGCTACCATACACGAGTGCGCGCCAAACGTTCAAGAGCTATTTTTTTTACGGACAATTACAACACCCACTTCCTATGTTCTTGCACTCGCTCCTCTGAACATCTCTGGAGGAAAACCCGCTCACGTGCAGATTTCATCCATTTTAAGTATTTGTCGCCTTGCCTGCATTCTGCCTTATCAAAGGCTAAACAGGAATACTAGACAACACTAATTCACAACAGCAATTCTAACCCCTGCCATCTCTTTTCAGACTTTGACTCCTTGCGTCATTCTTCTTCAACAGTTTCCCCTTCCTCCATGCATTCACCGCAAACTTTTGCTGACCACGTCAAAGACAAGGTGGAATCTAGTCACAAGTAGATTCCTATTCTTAGGAATACTTACTGATTTTCAAGATATCCTCAGATGAACGTAGGTTAAAACCATTAAAACACGCTGATCCTTAGGAATGAATAAATTAGCATGATCACCTACGCTGCCCAGTAATATTTTCCAAACTAACTTTCTCCAATATGTTATAAGAATCACATTAGCCTATTGCGTTAGGAGAAAAACAAATCTTCGGCAGTGGAGGGATTGAAAAACGCACAGCCAAAGTGGCCTGCACCTTTAGCCAAGAACTGAGAGAACTATGCACTAGGTCCTTAAAAAGGAGCTTAAAGGACAGCAATGGCAGTGGTGGGATTCGGAGCCACGCCCCCGAAGAAACTAAAGCCTTAATCCAGCACCTTAGACCGCTCGGCCACACTACCGCACGTAAAGGCGAACTGAAGGACAACAGGTACTATTCTAAACAAATTAAAGGTTAGCAAATGTTCAGTTGAAAGTGATGGAGTGCAAAAACAATGCAAGTATATGCTACCAGCTTGACAGAATTGACTATGCTGCATAGGGAAAACAGCTGCCGTCCATTTCCCATATGGTCTAGCGGTGAGGATTCCTGGTTTTCACCCAGGCGGCCCGGGTTTGACTCCCGGTATGGGAAACGTTTGTTTTAATTTTTTGAGCATTTTGCTCCTTGTTTTGCTGCTGCTGCTGCAATACCTTCAATGAAGCGTGTTTTAAACACTCCATGCAAACAGAGTGCTTCATGCATTTTTTTCATCTGAAGTATCTTGAAAACATGCACAAGTTTGATCACCGATGTAGTCAGGCAACATTCGGCGCTGTAAATGCTTCCAATAAACAAGGCAGTTCCCATACAGTAGACATTGTAGTTATGAAAAGGAGGTGCTCCATGGCAGCGGTGGGATTCAAACCCACGCCTCCAAAGAGACTGGAGCCTAAATCCAGCGCCTTAGACCGCTCGGCCACGCTACCATACACGAGTGTGCGCCAAACGTTCAAGAGCTATTTTTTTACGGACAATTACAACACCCACTTCCTATGTTCTTGCACTCGCTCCTCTGAACATCTCTGGAGGAAAACCCGCTCACGTGCAGATTTCATCCATTTTAAGTATTTGTCGCCTTGCCTGCATTCTGCCTTATCAAAGGCTAAACAGGAATACTAGACAACACTAATTCACAACAGCAATTCTAACCCCTGCCATCTCTTTTCAGACTTTGACTCCTTGCGTCATTCTTCTTCAACAGTTTCCCCTTCCTCCATGCATTCACCGCAAACTTTTGCTGAGCACGTCAAAGACAAGGTGGAATCTAGTCACAAGTAGATTCCTATTCTTAGGAATACTTACTGATTTTCAAGATATCCTCAGATGAACGTAGGTTAAAACCATTAAAACACGCTGATCCTTAGGAATGAATAAATTAGCATGATCACCTACGCTGCCCAGTAATATTTTCCAAACTAACTTTCTCCAATATGTTATAAGAATCACATTAGCCTATTGCGTTAGGAGAAAAACAAATCTTCGGCAGTGGAGGGATTGAAAAACGCACAGCCAAAGTGGCCTGCACCTTTAGCCAAGAACTGAGAGAACTATGCACTAGGTCCTTAAAAAGGAGCTTAAAGGACAGCAATGGCAGTGGTGGGATTCGGAGCCACGCCCCCGAAGAAACTAAAGCCTTAATCCAGCACCTTAGACCGCTCGGCCACACTACCGCACGTAAAGGCGAACTGAAGGACAACAGGTACTATTCTAAACAAATTAAAGGTTAGCAAATGTTCAGTTGAAAGTGATGGAGTGCAAAAACAATGCAAGTATATGCTACCAGCTTGACAGAATTGACTATGCTGCATAGGGAAAACAGCTGCCGTCCGTTTCCCATATGGTCTAGCGGTGAGGATTCCTGGTTTTCACCCAGGCGGCCCGGGTTCGACTCCCGGTATGGGAAGCGTTTGTTTTAATTATTTGAGCATTTTGCTCCTTGTTTTGCTGCTGCTGCTGCAATACCTTCAATGAAGCGTGTTTTAAACACTCCATGCAAACAGAGTGCTTCATGCATTTTTTTCATCTGAAGTATCTTGAAAACATGCACAAGTTTGATCACCGATGTAGTCAGGCAACATTCGGCGCTGTAAATGCTTCCAATAAACAAGGCAGTTCCCATACAGTAGACATTGTAGTTATGAAAAGGAGGTGCTCCATGGCAGCAGTGGGATTCGAACCCACGCCTCCAAAGAGACTGGAGCCTAAATCCAGCGCCTTAGACCGCTCGGCCACGCTACCATACACGAGTGCGCGTCAAACGTTCAAGAGCTATTTTTTTACGGACAATTACAACACCCACTTCCTATGTTCTTGCACTCGCTCCTCTGAACATCTCTGGAGGAAAACCCGCTCACATGCAGATTTCATCCATTTTAAGTATTTCTCGCCTTGCCTGCATTCTGCCTTATCAAAGGCTAAACAGGAATACTAGACAACACTAATTCACAACAGCAATTCTAACCCCTGCCATCTCTTTTCAGACTTTGACTCCTTGCGTCATTCTTCTTCAACAGTTTCCCCTTCCTCCATGCATTCACCGCAAACTTTTGCTGAGCACGTCAAAGACAAGGTGGAATCTAGTCACAAGTAGATTCCTATTCTTAGGAATACTTACTGATTTTCAAGATATCCTCAGATGAACGTAGGTTAAAACCATTAAAACACGCTGATCCTTAGGAATGAATAAATTAGCATGATCACCTACGCTGCCCAGTAATATTTTCCAAACTAACTTTCTCCAATATGTTATAAGAATCACATTAGCCTATTGCGTTAGGAGAAAAACAAATCTTCGGCAGTGGAGGGATTGAAAAACGCACAGCCAAAGTGGCCTGCACCTTTAGCCAAGAACTGAGAGAACTATGCACTAGGTCCTTAAAAAGGAGCTTAAAGGACAGCAATGGCAGTGGTGGGATTCGGAGCCACGCCCCCGAAGAAACTAAAGCCTTAATCCAGCACCTTAGACCGCTCGGCCACACTACCGCACGTAAAGGCGAACTGAAGGACAACAGGTACTATTCTAAACAAATTAAAGGTTATCAAATGTTCAGTTGAAAGTGATGGAGTGCAAAAACAATGCAAGTGTATGCTACCAGCTTGACAGAATTGACTATGCTGCATAGGGAAAACAGCTGCCGTCCATTTCCCTTATGGTCCAGCGGTGAGGATTCCTGGTTTTCACTCAGGCGGCCCGGGTTCGACTCCCGGTATGGGAAGCGTTTGTATTAATTATTTGAGCATTTTGCTCCTTGTTTTGCTGCTGCTGCAATACCTTCAATGAAGCGTGTTTTAAACACTCCATGCAAACAGAGTGCTTCATGCATTTTTTTCATCTGAAGTATCTTGAAAACATGCACAAGTTTGATCACCGATGTAGTCAGGCAACATTCGGCGCTGTAAATGCTTCCAATAAACAAGGCAGTTCCCATACAGTAGACATTGTAGTTTTGAAAAGGAGGTGCTCCATGGCAGCGGTGGGATTCGAACCCACGCCTCCAAAGAGACTGGAGCCTAAATCCAGCGCCTTAGACCGCTCGGCCACGCTACCATACACGAGTGCGCGCCAAACGTTCAAGAGCTATTTTTTTTACGGACAATTACAACACCCACTTCCTATGTTCTTGCACTCGCTCCTCTGAACATCTCTGGAGGAAAACCCGCTCACGTGCAGATTTCATCAATTTTAAGTATTTGTCGCCTTGCCTGCATTCTGCCTTATCAAAGGCTAAACAGGAATACTAGACAACACTAATTCACAACAGCAATTCTAACCCCTGCCATCTCTTTTCAGACTTTGACTCCTTGCGTCATTCTTCTTCAACAGTTTCCCCTTCCTCCATGCATTCACCGCAAACTTTTGCTGACCACGTCAAAGACAAGGTGGAATCTAGTCACAAGTAGATTCCTATTCTTAGGAATACTTACTGATTTTCAAGATATCCTCAGATGAACGTAGGTTAAAACCATTAAAACACGCTGATCCTTAGGAATGAATAAATTAGCATGATCACCTACGCTGCCCAGTAATATTTTCCAAACTAACTTTCTCCAATATGTTATAAGAATCACATTAGCCTATTGCGTTAGGAGAAAAACAAATCTTCGGCAGTGGAGGGATTGAAAAACGCACAGCCAAAGTGGCCTGCACCTTTAGCCAAGAACTGAGAGAACTATGCACTAGGTCCTTAAAAAGGAGCTTAAAGGACAGCAATGGCAGTGGTGGGATTCGGAGCCACGCCCCCGAAGAAACTAAAGCCTTAATCCAGCACCTTAGACCGCTCGGCCACACTACCGCACGTAAAGGCGAACTGAAGGACAACAGGTACTATTCTAAACAAATTAAAGGTTAGCAAATGTTCAGTTGAAAGTGATGGAGTGCAAAAACAATGCAAGTATATGCTACCAGCTTGACAGAATTGACTATGCTGCATAGGGAAAACAGCTGCCGTCCGTTTCCCATATGGTCTAGCGGTGAGGATTCCTGGTTTTCACCCAGGCGGCCCGGGTTCGACTCCCGGTATGGGAAGCGTTTGTTTTAATTATTTGAGCATTTTGCTCCTTGTTTTGCTGCTGCTGCTGCAATACCTTCAATGAAGCGTGTTTTAAACACTCCATGCAAACAGAGTGCTTCATGCATTTTTTTCATCTGAAGTATCTTGAAAACATGCACAAGTTTGATCACCGATGTAGTCAGGCAACATTCGGCGCTGTAAATGCTTCCAATAAACAAGGCAGTTCCCATACAGTAGACATTGTAGTTATGAAAAGGAGGTGCTCCATGGCAGCAGTGGGATTCGAACCCACGCCTCCAAAGAGACTGGAGCCTAAATCCAGCGCCTTAGACCGCTCGGCCACGCTACCATACACGAGTGCGCGTCAAACGTTCAAGAGCTATTTTTTTACGGACAATTACAACACCCACTTCCTATGTTCTTGCACTCGCTCCTCTGAACATCTCTGGAGGAAAACCCGCTCACATGCAGATTTCATCCATTTTAAGTATTTCTCGCCTTGCCTGCATTCTGCCTTATCAAAGGCTAAACAGGAATACTAGACAACACTAATTCACAACAGCAATTCTAACCCCTGCCATCTCTTTTCAGACTTTGACTCCTTGCGTCATTCTTCTTCAACAGTTTCCCCTTCCTCCATGCATTCACCGCAAACTTTTGCTGAGCACGTCAAAGACAAGGTGGAATCTAGTCACAAGTAGATTCCTATTCTTAGGAATACTTACTGATTTTCAAGATATCCTCAGATGAACGTAGGTTAAAACCATTAAAACACGCTGATCCTTAGGAATGAATAAATTAGCATGATCACCTACGCTGCCCAGTAATATTTTCCAAACTAACTTTCTCCAATATGTTATAAGAATCACATTAGCCTATTGCGTTAGGAGAAAAACAAATCTTCGGCAGTGGAGGGATTGAAAAACGCACAGCCAAAGTGGCCTGCACCTTTAGCCAAGAACTGAGAGAACTATGCACTAGGTCCTTAAAAAGGAGCTTAAAGGACAGCAATGGCAGTGGTGGGATTCGGAGCCACGCCCCCGAAGAAACTAAAGCCTTAATCCAGCACCTTAGACCGCTCGGCCACACTACCGCACGTAAAGGCGAACTGAAGGACAACAGGTACTATTCTAAACAAATTAAAGGTTATCAAATGTTCAGTTGAAAGTGATGGAGTGCAAAAACAATGCAAGTGTATGCTACCAGCTTGACAGAATTGACTATGCTGCATAGGGAAAACAGCTGCCGTCCATTTCCCTTATGGTCCAGCGGTGAGGATTCCTGGTTTTCACTCAGGCGGCCCGGGTTCGACTCCCGGTATGGGAAGCGTTTGTATTAATTATTTGAGCATTTTGCTCCTTGTTTTGCTGCTGCTGCAATACCTTCAATGAAGCGTGTTTTAAACACTCCATGCAAACAGAGTGCTTCATGCATTTTTTTCATCTGAAGTATCTTGAAAACATGCACAAGTTTGATCACCGATGTAGTCAGGCAACATTCGGCGCTGTAAATGCTTCCAATAAACAAGGCAGTTCCCATACAGTAGACATTGTAGTTTTGAAAAGGAGGTGCTCCATGGCAGCGGTGGGATTCGAACCCACGCCTCCAAAGAGACTGGAGCCTAAATCCAGCGCCTTAGACCGCTCGGCCACGCTACCATACACGAGTGCGCGCCAAACGTTCAAGAGCTATTTTTTTTACGGACAATTACAACACCCACTTCCTATGTTCTTGCACTCGCTCCTCTGAACATCTCTGGAGGAAAACCCGCTCACGTGCAGATTTCATCAATTTTAAGTATTTGTCGCCTTGCCTGCATTCTGCCTTATCAAAGGCTAAACAGGAATACTAGACAACACTAATTCACAACAGCAATTCTAACCCCTGCCATCTCTTTTCAGACTTTGACTCCTTGCGTCATTCTTCTTCAACAGTTTCCCCTTCCTCCATGCATTCACCGCAAACTTTTGCTGACCACGTCAAAGACAAGGTGGAATCTAGTCACAAGTAGATTCCTATTCTTAGGAATACTTACTGATTTTCAAGATATCCTCAGATGAACGTAGGTTAAAACCATTAAAACACGCTGATCCTTAGGAATGAATAAATTAGCATGATCACCTACGCTGCCCAGTAATATTTTCCAAACTAACTTTCTCCAATATGTTATAAGAATCACATTAGCCTATTGCGTTAGGAGAAAAACAAATCTTCGGCAGTGGAGGGATTGAAAAACGCACAGCCAAAGTGGCCTGCACCTTTAGCCAAGAACTGAGAGAACTATGCACTAGGTCCTTAAAAAGGAGCTTAAAGGACAGCAATGGCAGTGGTGGGATTCGGAGCCACGCCCCCGAAGAAACTAAAGCCTTAATCCAGCACCTTAGACCGCTCGGCCACACTACCGCACGTAAAGGCGAACTGAAGGACAACAGGTACTATTCTAAACAAATTAAAGGTTAGCAAATGTTCAGTTGAAAGTGATGGAGTGCAAAAACAATGCAAGTATATGCTACCAGCTTGACAGAATTGACTATGCTGCATAGGGAAAACAGCTGCCGTCCATTTCCCATATGGTCTAGCGGTGAGGATTCCTGGTTTTCACCCAGGCGGCCCGGGTTCGACTCCCGGTATGGGAAGTGTTTGTTTTAATTATTTGAGCATTTTGCTCCTTGTTTTGCTGCTGCTGCAATACCTTCAATGAAGCGTGTTTTAAACACTCCATGCAAACAGAGTGCTTCATGCATTTTTTCATCTGAAGTATCTTGAAAACATGCACAAGTTTGATCACCGATGTAGTCAGGCAACATTCGGCGCTGTAAATGCTTCCAATAAACAAGGCAGTTCCCATACAGTAGACATTGTAGTTATGAAAAGGAGGTGCTCCATGGCAGCGGTGGGATTCGAACCCACGCCTCCAAAGAGACTGGAGCCTAAATCCAGCGCCTTAGACCGCTCGGCCACGCTACCATACACGAGTGCGCGCCAAACGTTCAAGAGCTATTTTTTTACGGACAATTACAACACCCACTTCCTATGTTCTTGCACTCGCTCCTCTGAACATCTCTGGAGGAAAACCCGCTCACGTGCAGATTTCATCCATTTTAAGTATTTGTCGCCTTGCCTGCATTCTGCCTTATCAAAGGCTAAACAGGAATACTAGACAACACTAATTCACAACAGCAATTCTAACCCCTGCCATCTCTTTTCAGACTTTGACTCCTTGCGTCATTCTTCTTCAACAGTTTCCCCTTCCTCCATGCATTCACCGCAAACTTTTGCTGAGCACGTCAAAGACAAGGTGGAATCTAGTCACAAGTAGATTCCTATTCTTAGGAATACTTACTGATTTTCAAGATATCCTCAGATGAACGTAGGTTAAAACCATTAAAACACGCTGATCCTTAGGAATGAATAAATTAGCATGATCACCTACGCTGCCCAGTAATATTTTCCAAACTAACTTTCTCCAATATGTTATAAGAATCACATTAGCCTATTGCGTTAGGAGAAAAACAAATCTTCGGCAGTGGAGGGATTGAAAAACGCACAGCCAAAGTGGCCTGCACCTTTAGCCAAGAACTGAGAGAACTATGCACTAGGTCCTTAAAAAGGAGCTTAAAGGACAGCAATGGCAGTGGTGGGATTCGGAGCCACGCCCCCGAAGAAACTAAAGCCTTAATCCAGCACCTTAGACCGCTCGGCCACACTACCGCACGTAAAGGCGAACTGAAGGACAACAGGTACTATTCTAAACAAATTAAAGGTTAGCAAATGTTCAGTTGAAAGTGATGGAGTGCAAAAACAATGCAAGTATATGCTACCAGCTTGACAGAATTGACTATGCTGCATAGGGAAAACAGCTGCCGTCCATTTCCCATATGGTCTAGCGGTGAGGATTCCTGGTTTTCACCCAGGCGGCCCGGGTTTGACTCCCGGTATGGGAAGCGTTTGTTTTAATTATTTGAGCATTTTGCTCCTTGTTTTGCTGCTCCTGCAATACCTTCAATGAAGCGTGTTTTAAACACTCCATGCAAAGAGAGTGCTTCATGCATTTTTTTCATCTGAAGTATCTTGAAAACATGCACAAGTTTGATCACCGATGTAGTCAGGAAACATTCGGCGCTGTAAATGCTTCCAATAAACAAGGCAGTTCCCATACAGTAGACATTGTAGTTATGAAAAGGAGGTGCTCCATGGCAGCGGTGGGATTCGAACCCACACCTCCAAAGAGACTGGAGCCTAAATCCAGCGCCTTAGACCGCTCGGCCACGCTACCATACACGAGTGCGCGCCAAACGTTCAAGAGCTATTTTTTTACGGACAATTACAACACCCACTTCCTATGTTCTTGCACTCGCTCCTCTGAACATCTCTGGAGGAAAACCCGCTCACGTGCAGATTTCATCCATTTTAAGTATTTGTCGCCTTGCCTGCATTCTGCCTTATCAAAGGCTAAACAGGAATACTAGACAACACTAATTCACAACAGCAATTCTAACCCCTGCCATCTCTTTTCAGACTTTGACTCCTTGCGTCATTCTTCTTCAACAGTTTCCCCTTCCTCCATGCATTCACCGCAAACTTTTGCTGAGCACGTCAAAGACAAGGTGGAATCTAGTCACAAGTAGATTCCTATTCTTAGGAATACTTACTGATTTTCAAGATATCCTCAGATGAACGTAGGTTAAAACCATTAAAACACGCTGATCCTTAGGAATGAATAAATTAGCATGATCACCTACGCTGCCCAGTAATATTTTCCAAACTAACTTTCTCCAATATGTTATAAGAATCACATTAGCCTATTGCGTTAGGAGAAAAACAAATCTTCGGCAGTGGAGGGATTGAAAAACGCACAGCCAAAGTGGCCTGCACCTTTAGCCAAGAACTGAGAGAACTATGCACTAGGTCCTTAAAAAGGAGCTTAAAGGACAGCAATGGCAGTGGTGGGATTCGGAGCCACGCCCCCGAAGAAACTAAAGCCTTAATCCAGCACCTTAGACCGCTCGGCCACACTACCGCACGTAAAGGCGAACTGAAGGACAACAGGTACTATTCTAAACAAATTAAAGGTTAGCAAATGTTCAGTTGAAAGTGATGGAGTGCAAAAACAATGCAAGTATATGCTACCAGCTTGACAGAATTGACTATGCTGCATAGGGAAAACAGCTGCCGTCCATTTCCCATATGGTCTAGCGGTGAGGATTCCTGGTTTTCACCCAGGCGGCCCGGGTTCGACTCCCGGTATGGGAAGTGTTTGTTTTAATTATTTGAGCATTTTGCTCCTTGTTTTGCTGCTGCTGCAATACCTTCAATGAAGCGTGTTTTAAACACTCCATGCAAACAGAGTGCTTCATGCATTTTTTCATCTGAAGTATCTTGAAAACATGCACAAGTTTGATCACCGATGTAGTCAGGCAACATTCGGCGCTGTAAATGCTTCCAATAAACAAGGCAGTTCCCATACAGTAGACATTGTAGTTATGAAAAGGAGGTGCTCCATGGCAGCGGTGGGATTCGAACCCACGCCTCCAAAGAGACTGGAGCCTAAATCCAGCGCCTTAGACCGCTCGGCCACGCTACCATACACGAGTGCGCGCCAAACGTTCAAGAGCTATTTTTTTACGGACAATTACAACACCCACTTCCTATGTTCTTGCACTCGCTCCTCTGAACATCTCTGGAGGAAAACCCGCTCACGTGCAGATTTCATCCATTTTAAGTATTTGTCGCCTTGCCTGCATTCTGCCTTATCAAAGGCTAAACAGGAATACTAGACAACACTAATTCACAACAGCAATTCTAACCCCTGCCATCTCTTTTCAGACTTTGACTCCTTGCGTCATTCTTCTTCAACAGTTTCCCCTTCCTCCATGCATTCACCGCAAACTTTTGCTGAGCACGTCAAAGACAAGGTGGAATCTAGTCACAAGTAGATTCCTATTCTTAGGAATACTTACTGATTTTCAAGATATCCTCAGATGAACGTAGGTTAAAACCATTAAAACACGCTGATCCTTAGGAATGAATAAATTAGCATGATCACCTACGCTGCCCAGTAATATTTTCCAAACTAACTTTCTCCAATATGTTATAAGAATCACATTAGCCTATTGCGTTAGGAGAAAAACAAATCTTCGGCAGTGGAGGGATTGAAAAACGCACAGCCAAAGTGGCCTGCACCTTTAGCCAAGAACTGAGAGAACTATGCACTAGGTCCTTAAAAAGGAGCTTAAAGGACAGCAATGGCAGTGGTGGGATTCGGAGCCACGCCCCCGAAGAAACTAAAGCCTTAATCCAGCACCTTAGACCGCTCGGCCACACTACCGCACGTAAAGGCGAACTGAAGGACAACAGGTACTATTCTAAACAAATTAAAGGTTAGCAAATGTTCAGTTGAAAGTGATGGAGTGCAAAAACAATGCAAGTATATGCTACCAGCTTGACAGAATTGACTATGCTGCATAGGGAAAACAGCTGCCGTCCATTTCCCATATGGTCTAGCGGTGAGGATTCCTGGTTTTCACCCAGGCGGCCCGGGTTTGACTCCCGGTATGGGAAGCGTTTGTTTTAATTATTTGAGCATTTTGCTCCTTGTTTTGCTGCTCCTGCAATACCTTCAATGAAGCGTGTTTTAAACACTCCATGCAAAGAGAGTGCTTCATGCATTTTTTTCATCTGAAGTATCTTGAAAACATGCACAAGTTTGATCACCGATGTAGTCAGGAAACATTCGGCGCTGTAAATGCTTCCAATAAACAAGGCAGTTCCCATACAGTAGACATTGTAGTTATGAAAAGGAGGTGCTCCATGGCAGCGGTGGGATTCGAACCCACGCCTCCAAAGAGACTGGAGCCTAAATCCAGCGCCTTAGACCGCTCGGCCACGCTACCATACACGAGTGCGCGCCAAACGTTCAAGAGCTATTTTTTTACGGACAATTACAACACCCACTTCCTATGTTCTTGCACTCGCTCCTCTGAACATCTCTGGAGGAAAACCCGCTCACGTGCAGATTTCATCCATTTTAAGTATTTGTCGCCTTGCCTGCATTCTGCCTTATCAAAGGCTAAACAGGAATACTAGACAACACTAATTCACAACAGCAATTCTAACCCCTGCCATCTCTTTTCAGACTTTGACTCCTTGCGTCATTCTTCTTCAACAGTTTCCCCTTCCTCCATGCATTCACCGCAAACTTTTGCTGAGCACGTCAAAGACAAGGTGGAATCTAGTCACAAGTAGATTCCTATTCTTAGGAATACTTACTGATTTTCAAGATATCCTCAGATGAACGTAGGTTAAAACCATTAAAACACGCTGATCCTTAGGAATGAATAAATTAGCATGATCACCTACGCTGCCCAGTAATATTTTCCAAACTAACTTTCTCCAATATGTTATAAGAATCACATTAGCCTATTGCGTTAGGAGAAAAACAAATCTTCGGCAGTGGAGGGATTGAAAAACGCACAGCCAAAGTGGCCTGCACCTTTAGCCAAGAACTGAGAGAACTATGCACTAGGTCCTTAAAAAGGAGCTTAAAGGACAGCAATGGCAGTGGTGGGATTCGGAGCCACGCCCCCGAAGAAACTAAAGCCTTAATCCAGCACCTTAGACCGCTCGGCCACACTACCGCACGTAAAGGCGAACTGAAGGACAACAGGTACTATTCTAAACAAATTAAAGGTTAGCAAATGTTCAGTTGAAAGTGATGGAGTGCAAAAACAATGCAAGTATATGCTACCAGCTTGACAGAATTGACTATGCTGCATAGGGAAAACAGCTGCCGTCCATTCTCCATATGGTCTAGCGGTGAGGATTCCTGGTTTTCACCCAGGCGGCCCGGGTTCGACTCCCGGTATGGGAAGCGTTTGTTTTAATTATTTGAGCATTTTGCTCCTTGTTTTGCTGCTGCTGCAATACCTTCAATGAAGCGTGTTTTAAACACTCCATGCAAACAGAGTGCTTCATGCATTTTTTTCATCTGAAGTATCTTGAAAACATGCACAAGTTTGATCACCGATGTAGTCAGGCAACATTCGGCGCTGTAAATGCTTCCAATAAACAAGGCAGTTCCCATACAGTAGACATTGTAGTTATGAAACGGAGGTGCTTCATGACAGCGGTGGGATTCGAACCCACGCCTCCAAAGAGACTGGAGCCTAAATCCAGCGCCTTAGACCGCTCGGCCACGCTACCATACACGAGTGCGCGCCAAACGTTCAAGAGCTATTTTTTTACGGACAATTACAACACCCACTTCCTATGTTCTTGCACTCGCTCCTCTGAACATCTCTGGAGGAAAACCCGCTCACGTGCAGATTTCATCCATTTTAAGTATTTGTCGCCTTGCCTGCATTCTGCCTTATCAAAGGCTAAACAGGAATACTAGACAACACTAATTCACAACAGCAATTCTAACCCCTGCCATCTCTTTTCAGACTTTGACTCCTTGCGTCATTCTTCTTCAACAGTTTCCCCTTCCTCCATGCATTCACCGCAAACTTTTGCTGAGCACGTCAAAGACAAGGTGGAATCTAGTCACAAGTAGATTCCTATTCTTAGGAATACTTACTGATTTTCAAGATATCCTCAGATGAACGTAGGTTAAAACCATTAAAACACGCTGATCCTTAGGAATGAATAAATTAGCATGATCACCTACGCTGCCCAGTAATATTTTCCAAACTAACTTTCTCCAATATGTTATAAGAATCACATTAGCCTATTGCGTTAGGAGAAAAACAAATCTTCGACAGTGGAGGGATTGAAAAACGCACAGCCAAAGTGGCCTGCACCTTTAGCCAAGAACTGAGAGAACTATGCACTAGGTCCTTAAAATGGAGCTTAAAGGACAGCAATGGCAGTGGTGGAATTCGGAGCCACGCCCCCGAAGAAACTAAAGCCTTAATCCAGCACCTTAGACCGCTCGGCCACACTACCGCACGTAAAGGCGAACTGAAGGACAACAGGTACTATTCTAAACAAATTAAAGGTTAGCAAATGTTCAGTTGAAAGTGATGGAGTGCAAAAACAATGCAAGTATATGCTACCAGCTTGACAGAATTGACTATGCTGCATAGGGAAAACAGCTGCCGTCCATTTCCCATATGGTCTAGCGGTGAGGATTCCTGGTTTTCACCCAGGCGGCCCGGGTTCGACTCCCGGTATGGGAAGCGTTTGTTTTAATTATTTGAGCATTTTGCTCCTTGTTTTGCTGCTGCTGCAATACCTTCAATGAAGCGTGTTTTAAACACTCCATGCAAACAGAGTGCTTCATGCATTTTTTTCATCTGAAGTATCTTGAAAACATGCACAAGTTTGATCACCGATGTAGTCAGGCAACATTCGGCGCTGTAAATGCTTCCAATAAACAAGGCAGTTCCCATACAGTAGACATTGTAGTTATGAAAAGGAGGTGCTCCATGGCAGCGGTGGGATTCGAACCCACGCCTCCAAAGAGACTGGAGCCTAAATCCAGCGCCTTAGACCGCTCGGCCACGCTACCATACACGAGTGCGCGCCAAACGTTCAAGAGCTATTTTTTTACGGACAATTACAACACCCACTTCCTATGTTCTTGCACTCGCTCCTCTGAACATCTCTGGAGGAAAACCCGCTCACGTGCAGATTTCATCCATTTTAAGTATTTGTCGCCTTGCCTGCATTCTGCCTTATCAAAGGCTAAACAGGAATACTAGACAACACTAATTCACAACAGCAATTCTAACCCCTGCCATCTCTTTTCAGACTTTGACTCCTTGCGTCATTCTTCTTCAACAGTTTCCCCTTCCTCCATGCATTCACCGCAAACTTTTGCTGAGCACGTCAAAGACAAGGTGGAATCTAGTCACAAGTAGATTCCTATTCTTAGGAATACTTACTGATTTTCAAGATATCCTCAGATGAACGTAGGTTAAAACCATTAAAACACGCTGATCCTTAGGAATGAATAAATTAGCATGATCACCTACGCTGCCCAGTAATATTTTCCAAACTAACTTTCTCCAATATGTTATAAGAATCACATTAGCCTATTGCGTTAGGAGAAAAACAAATCTTCGGCAGTGGAGGGATTGAAAAACGCACAGCCAAAGTGGCCTGCACCTTTAGCCAAGAACTGAGAGAACTATGCACTAGGTCCTTAAAAAGGAGCTTAAAGGACAGCAATGGCAGTGGTGGGATTCGGAGCCACGCCGCCGAAGAAACTAAAGCCTTAATCCAGCACCTTAGACCGCTCGGCCACACTACCGCACGTAAAGGCGAACTGAAGGACAACAGGTACTATTCTAAACAAATTAAAGGTTAGCAAATGTTCAGTTGAAAGTGATGGAGTGCAAAAACAATGCAAGTATATGCTACCAGCTTGACAGAATTGACTATGCTGCATAGGGAAAACAGCTGCCGTCCATTCCCCATATGGTCTAGCGGTGAGGATTCCTGGTTTTCACCCAGGCGGCCCGGGTTCGACTCCCGGTATGGGAAGCGTTTGTTTTAATTATTTGAGCATTTTGCTCCTTGTTTTGCTGCTGCTGCAATACCTTCAATGAAGCGTGTTTTAAACACTCCATGCAAACAGAGTGCTTCATGCATTTTTTTCATCTGAAGTATCTTGAAAACATGCACAAGTTTGATCACCGATGTAGTCAGGCAACATTCGGCGCTGTAAATGCTTCCAATAAACAAGGCAGTTCCCATACAGTAGACATTGTAGTTATGAAAAGGAGGTGCTCCATGGCAGCGGTGTGATTCGAACCCACGCCTCCAAAGAGACTGGAGCCTAAATCCAGCGCCTTAGACCGCTCGGCCACGCTACCATACACGAGTGCGCGCCAAACGTTCAAGAGCTATTTTTTTACGGACAATTACAACACCCACTTCCTATGTTCTTGCACTCGCTCCTCTGAACATCTCTGGAGGAAAACCCGCTCACGTGCAGATTTCATCCATTTTAAGTATTTGTCGCCTTGCCTGCATTCTGCCTTATCAAAGGCTAAACAGGAATACTAGACAACACTAATTCACAACAGCAATTCTAACCCCTGCCATCTCTTTTCAGACTTTGACTCCTTGCGTCATTCTTCTTCAACAGTTTCCCCTTCCTCCATGCATTCACCGCAAACTTTTGCTGAGCACGTCAAAGACAAGGTGGAATCTAGTCACAAGTAGATTCCTATTCTTAGGAATACTTACTGATTTTCAAGATATCCTCAGATGAACGTAGGTTAAAACCATTAAAACACGCTGATCCTTAGGAATGAATAAATTAGCATGATCACCTACGCTGCCCAGTAATATTTTCCAAACTAACTTTCTCCAATATGTTATAAGAATCACATTAGCCTATTGCGTTAGGAGAAAAACAAATCTTCGGCAGTGGAGGGATTGAAAAACGCACAGCCAAAGTGGCCTGCACCTTTAGCCAAGAACTGAGAGAACTATGCACTAGGTCCTTAAAAAGGAGCTTAAAGGACAGCAATGGCAGTGTTGGGATTCGGAGCCACGCCCCCGAAGAAACTAAAGCCTTAATCCAGCACCTTAGACCGCTCGGCCACACTACCGCACGTAAAGGCGAACTGAAGGACAACAGGTACTATTCTAAACAAATTAAAGGTTAGCAAATGTTCAGTTGAAAGTGATGGAGTGCAAAAACAATGCAAGTATATGCTACCAGCTTGACAGAATTGACTATGCTGCATAGGGAAAACAGCTGCCGTCCATTCCCCATATGGTCTAGCGGTGAGGATTCCTGGTTTTCACCCAGGCGGCCCGGGTTCGACTCCCGGTATGGGAAGCGTTTGTTTTAATTATTTGAGCATTTTGCTCCTTGTTTTGCTGCTGCTGCAATACCTTCAATGAAGCGTGTTTTAAACACTCCATGCAAACAGAGTGCTTCATGCATTTTTTTGATCTGAAGTATCTTGAAAACATGCACAAGTTTGATCACCGATGTAGTCAGGCAACATTCGGCGCTGTAAATGCTTCCAATAAACAAGGCAGTTCCCATACAGTAGACATTGTAGTTATGAAAAGGAGGTGCTCCATGGCAGCGGTGGGATTCGAACCCACGCCTCCAAAGAGACTGAAGCCTAAATCCAGCGCCTTAGACCGCTCGGCCACGCTACCATACACGAGTGCGCGCCAAACGTTCAAGAGCTATTTTTTTACGAACAATTACAACACCCACTTCCTATGTTCTTGCACTCGCTCCTCTGAACATCTCTGGAGGAAAACCCGCTCACGTGCAGATTTCATCCATTTTAAGTATTTGTCGCCTTGCCTGCATTCTGCCTTATCAAAGGCTAAACAGGAATACTAGACAACACTAATTCACAACAGCAATTCTAACCCCTGCCATCTCTTTTCAGACTTTGACTCCTTGCGTCATTCTTCTTCAACAGTTTCCCCTTCCTCCATGCATTCACCGCAAACTTTTGCTGAGCACGTCAAAGACAAGGTGGAATCTAGTCACAAGTAGATTCCTATTCTTAGGAATACTTACTGATTTTCAAGATATCCTCAGATGAACGTTGGTTAAAACCATTAAAACACGCTGATCCTTAGGAATGAATAAATTAGCATGATCACCTACGCTGCCCAGTAATATTTTCCAAACTAACTTTCTCCAATATGTTATAAGAATCACATTAGCCTATTGCGTTAGGAGAAAAACAAATCTTCGGCAGTGGAGGGATTGAAAAACGCACAGCCAAAGTGGCCTGCACCTTTAGCCAAGAACTGAGAGAACTATGCACTAGGTCCTTAAAAAGGAGCTTAAAGGACAGCAATGGCAGTGGTGGGATTCGGAGCCACGCACCCGAAGAAACTAAAGCCTTAATCCAGCACCTTAGACCGCTCGGCCACACTACCGCACGTAAAGGCGAACTGAAGGACAACAGGTACTATTCTAAACAAATTAAAGGTTAGCAAATGTTCAGTTGAAAGTGATGGAGTGCAAAAACAATGCAAGTATATGCTACCAGCTTGACAGAATTGACTATGCTGCATAGGGAAAACAGCTGCCGTCCATTCCCCATATGGTCTAGCGGTGAGGATTCCTGGTTTTCACCCAGGCGGCCCGGGTTCGACTCCCGGTATGGGAAGCGTTTGTTTTAATTATTTGAGCATTTTGCTCCTTGTTTTGCTGCTGCTGCAATACCTTCAATGAAGCGTGTTTTAAACACTCCATGCAAACAGAGTGCTTCATGCATTTTTTTCATCTGAAGTATCTTGAAAACATGCACAAGTTTGATCACCGATGTAGTCAGGCAACATTCGGCGCTGTAAATGCTTCCAATAAACAAGGCAGTTCCCATACAGTAGACATTGTAGTTATGAAAAGGAGGTGCTCCATGGCAGCGGTGGGATTCGAACCCACGCCTCCAAAGAGACTGGAGCCTAAATCCAGCGCCTTAGACCGCTCGGCCACGCTACCATACACGAGTGCGCGCCAAACGTTCAAGAGCTATTTTTTTACGGACAATTACAACACCCACTTCCTATGTTCTTGCACTCGCTCCTCTGAACATCTCTGGAGGAAAACCCGCTCACGTGCAGATTTCATCCATTTTAAGTATTTGTCGCCTTGCCTGCATTCTGCCTTATCAAAGGCTAAACAGGAATACTAGACAACACTAATTCACAACAGCAATTCTAACCCCTGCCATCTCTTTTCAGACTTTGACTCCTTGCGTCATTCTTCTTCAACAGTTTCCCCTTCCTCCATGCATTCACCGCAAACTTTTGCTGAGCACGTCAAAGACAAGGTGGAATCTAGTCACAAGTAGATTCCTATTCTTAGGAATACTTACTGATTTTCAAGATATCCTCAGATGAACGTAGGTTAAAACCATTAAAACACGCTGATCCTTAGGAATGAATAAATTAGCATGATCACCTACGCTGCCCAGTAATATTTTCCAAACTAACTTTCTCCAATATGTTATAAGAATCACATTAGCCTATTGCGTTAGGAGAAAAACAAATCTTCGGCAGTGGAGGGATTGAAAAACGCACAGCCAAAGTGGCCTGCACCTTTAGCCAAGAACTGAGAGAACTATGCACTAGGTCCTTAAAAAGGAGCTTAAAGGACAGCAATGGCAGTGGTGGGATTCGGAGCCACGCCCCCGAAGAAACTAAAGCCTTAATCCAGCACCTTAGACCGCTCGGCCACACTACCGCACGTAAAGGCGAACTGAAGGACAACAGGTACTATTCTAAACAAATTAAAGGTTAGCAAATGTTCAGTTGAAAGTGATGGAGTGCAAAAACAATGCAAGTATATGCTACCAGCTTGACAGAATTGACTATGCTGCATAGGGAAAACAGCTGCCGTCCATTCCCCATATGGTCTAGCGGTGAGGATTCCTGGTTTTCACCCAGGCGGCCCGGGTTCGACTCCCGGTATGGGAAGCGTTTGTTTTAATTATTTGAGCATTTTGCTCCTTGTTTTGCTGCTGCTGCAATACCTTCAATGAAGCGTGTTTTAAACACTCCATGCAAACAGAGTGCTTCATGCATTTTTTTCATCTGAAGTATCTTGAAAACATGCACAAGTTTGATCACCGATGTAGTCAGGCAACATTCGGCGCTGTAAATGCTTCCAATAAACAAGGCAGTTCCCATACAGTAGACATTGTAGTTATGAAAAGGAGGTGCTCCATGGCAGCGGTGGGATTCGAACCCACGCCTCCAAAGAGACTGGAGACTAAATCCAGCGCCTTAGACCGCTCGGCCACGCTACCATACACGAGTGCGCGCCAAACGTTCAAGAGCTATTTTTTTACGGACAATTACAACACCCACTTCCTATGTTCTTGCACTCGCTCCTCTGAACATCTCTGGAGGAAAACCCGCTCACGTGCAGATTTCATCCATTTTAAGTATTTGTCGCCTTGCCTGCATTCTGCCTTATCAAAGGCTAAACAGGAATACTAGACAACACTAATTCACAACAGCAATTCTAACCCCTGCCATCTCTTTTCAGACTTTGACTCCTTGCGTCATTCTTCTTCAACAGTTTCCCCTTCCTCCATGCATTCACCGCAAACTTTTGCTGAGCACGTCAAAGACAAGGTGGAATCTAGTCACAAGTAGATTCCTATTCTTAGGAATACTTACTGATTTTCAAGATATCCTCAGATGAACGTAGGTTAAAACCATTAAAACACGCTGATCCTTAGGAATGAATAAATTAGCATGATCACCTACGCTGCCCAGTAATATTTTCCAAACTAACTTTCTCCAATATGTTATAAGAATCACATTAGCCTATTGCGTTAGGAGAAAAACAAATCTTCGGCAGTGGAGGGATTGAAAAACGCACAGCCAAAGTGGCCTGCACCTTTAGCCAAGAACTGAGAGAACTATGCACTAGGTCCTTAAAAAGGAGCTTAAAGGACAGCAATGGCAGTGGTGGGATTCGGAGCCACGCCCCCGAAGAAACTAAAGCCTTAATCCAGCACCTTAGACCGCTCGGCCACACTACCGCACGTAAAGGCGAACTGAAGGACAACAGGTACTATTCTAAACAAATTAAAGGTTAGCAAATGTTCAGTTGAAAGTGATGGAGTGCTAAAACAATGCAAGTATATGCTACCAGCTTGACAGAATTGACTATGCTGCATAGGGAAAACAGCTGCCGTCCATTCCCCATATGGTCTAGCGGTGAGGATTCCTGGTTTTCACCCAGGCGGCCCGGGTTCGACTCCCGGTATGGGAAGCGTTTGTTTTAATTATTTGAGCATTTTGCTCCTTGTTTTGCTGCTGCTGCAATACCTTCAATGAAGCGTGTTTTAAACACTCCATGCAAACAGAGTGCTTCATGCATTTTTTTCATCTGAAGTATCTTGAAAACATGCACAAGTTTGATCACCGATGTAGTCAGGCAACATTCGGCGCTGTAAATGCTTCCAATAAACAAGGCAGTTCCCATACAGTAGACATTGTAGTTATGAAAAGGAGGTGCTCCATGGCAGCGGTGGGATTCGAACCCACGCCTCCAAAGAGACTGGAGCCTAAATCCAGCGCCTTAGACCGCTCGGCCACGCTACCATACACGAGTGCGCTAAACGTTCAAGAGCTATTTTTTTACGAACAATTACAACACCCACTTCCTATGTTCTTGCACTCGCTCCTCTGAACATCTCTGGAGGAAAACCCGCTCACGTGCAGATTTCATCCATTTTAAGTATTTGTCGCCTTGCCTGCATTCTGCCTTATCAAAGGCTAAACAGGAATACTAGACAACACTAATTCACAACAGCAATTCTAACCCCTGCCATCTCTTTTCAGACTTTGACTCCTTGCGTCATTCTTCTTCAACAGTTTCCCCTTCCTCCATGCATTCACCGCAAACTTTTGCTGAGCACGTCAAAGACAAGGTGGAATCTAGTCACAAGTAGATTCCTATTCTTAGGAATACTTACTGATTTTCAAGATATCCTCAGATGAACGTAGGTTAAAACCATTAAAACACGCTGATCCTTAGGAATGAATAAATTAGCATGATCACCTACGCTGCCCAGTAATATTTTCCAAACTAACTTTCTCCAATATGTTATAAGAATCACATTAGCCTATTGCGTTAGGAGAAAAACAAATCTTCGGCAGTGGAGGGATTGAAAAACGCACAGCCAAAGTGGCCTGCACCTTTAGCCAAGAACTGAGAGAACTATGCACTAGGTCCTTAAAAAGGAGCTTAAAGGACAGCAATGGCAGTGGTGGGATTCGGAGCCACGCACCCGAAGAAACTAAAGCCTTAATCCAGCACCTTAGACCGCTCGGCCACACTACCGCACGTAAAGGCGAACTGAAGGACAACAGGTACTATTCTAAACAAATTAAAGGTTAGCAAATGTTCAGTTGAAAGTGATGGAGTGCAAAAACAATGCAAGTATATGCTACCAGCTTGACAGAATTGACTATGCTGCATAGGGAAAACAGCTGCCGTCCATTCCCCATATGGTCTAGTGGTGAGGATTCCTGGTTTTCACCCAGGCGGCCCGGATTCGACTCCCGGTATGGGAAGCGTTTGTTTTAATTATTTGAGCATTTTGCTCCTTGTTTTGCTGCTGCTGCAATACCTTCAATGAAGCGTGTTTTAAACACTCCATGCAAATAGAGTGCTTCATGCATTTTTTTCATCTGAAGTATCTTGAAAACATGCACAAGTTTGATCACCGATGTAGTCAGGCAACATTCGGCGCTGTAAATGCTTCCAATAAACAAGGCAGTTCCCATACAGTAGACATTGTAGTTATGAAAAGGAGGTGCTCCATGGCAGCGGTGTGATTCGAACCCACGCCTCCAAAGAGACTGGAGCCTAAATCCAGCGCCTTAGACCGCTCGGCCACGCTACCATACACGAGTGCGCGCCAAACGTTCAAGAGCTATTTTTTTACGGACAATTACAACACCCACTTCCTATGTTCTTGCACTCGCTCCTCTGAACATCTCTGGAGGAAAACCCGCTCACGTGCAGATTTCATCCATTTTAAGTATTTGTCGCCTTGCCTGCATTCTGCCTTATCAAAGGCTAAACAGGAATACTAGACAACACTAATTCACAACAGCAATTCTAACCCCTGCCATCTCTTTTCAGACTTTGACTCCTTGCGTCATTCTTCTTCAACAGTTTCCCCTTCCTCCATGCATTCACCGCAAACTTTTGCTGAGCACGTCAAAGACAAGGTGGAATCTAGTCACAAGTAGATTCCTATTCTTAGGAATACTTACTGATTTTCAAGATATCCTCAGATGAACGTAGGTTAAAACCATTAAAACACGCTGATCCTTAGGAATGAATAAATTAGCATGATCACCTACGCTGCCCAGTAATATTTTCCAAACTAACTTTCTCCAATATGTTATAAGAATCACATTAGCCTATTGCGTTAGGAGAAAAACAAATCTTCGGCAGTGGAGGGATTGAAAAACGCACAGCCAAAGTGGCCTGCACCTTTAGCCAAGAACTGAGAGAACTATGCACTAGGTCCTTAAAAAGGAGCTTAAAGGACAGCAATGGCAGTGGTGGGATTCGGAGCCACGCCCCCGAAGAAATGAAAGCCTTAATCCAGCACCTTAGACCGCTCGGCCACACTACCGCACGTAAAGGCGAACTGAAGGACAACAGGTACTATTCTAAACAAATTAAAGGTTAGCAAATGTTCAGTTGAAAGTGATGGAGTGCAAAAACAATGCAAGTATATGCTACCAGCTTGACAGAATTGACTATGCTGCATAGGGAAAACAGCTGCCGTCCATTCCCCATATGGTCTAGCGGTGAGGATTCCTGGTTTTCACCCAGGCGGCCCGGGTTCGACTCCCGGTATGGGAAGCGTTTGTTTTAATTATTTGAGCATTTTGCTCCTTGTTTTGCTGCTGCTGCAATACCTTCAATGAAGCGTGTTTTAAACACTCCATGCAAACAGAGTGCTTCATGCATTTTTTTCATCTGAAGTATCTTGAAAACATGCACAAGTTTGATCACCGATGTAGTCAGGCAACATTCGGCGCTGTAAATGCTTCCAATAAACAAGGCAGTTCCCATACAGTAGACATTGTAGTTATGAAAAGGAGGTGCTCCATGGCAGCGGTGGGATTCGAACCCACGCCTCCAAAGAGACTGGAGCCTAAATCCAGCGCCTTAGACCGCTCGGCCACGCTACCATACACGAGTGCGCGCCAAACGTTCAAGAGCTATTTTTTTACGGACAATTACAACACCCACTTCCTATGTTCTTGCACTCGCTCCTCTGAACATCTCTGGAGGAAAACCCGCTCACGTGCAGATTTCATCCATTTTAAGTATTTGTCGCCTTGCCTGCATTCTGCCTTATCAAAGGCTAAACAGGAATACTAGACAACACTAATTCACAACAGCAATTCTAACCCCTGCCATCTCTTTTCAGACTTTGACTCCTTGCGTCATTCTTCTTCAACAGTTTCCCCTTCCTCCATGCATTCAAGGCAAACTTTTGCTGAGCACGTCAAAGACAAGGTGGAATCTAGTCACAAGTAGATTCCTATTCTTAGGAATACTTACTGATTTTCAAGATATCCTCAGATGAACGTAGGTTAAAACCATTAAAACACGCTGATCCTTAGGAATGAATAAATTAGCATGATCACCTACGCTGCCCAGTAATATTTTCCAAACTAACTTTCTCCAATATGTTATAAGAATCACATTAGCCTATTGCGTTAGGAGAAAAACAAATCTTCGGCAGTGGAGGGATTGAAAAACGCACAGCCAAAGTGGCCTGCACCTTTAGCCAAGAACTGAGAGAACTATGCACTAGGTCCTTAAAAAGGAGCTTAAAGGACAGCAATGGCAGTGGTGGGATTCGGAGCCACGCCCCCGAAGAAACTAAAGCCTTAATCCAGCACCTTAGACCGCTCGGCCACACTACCGCACGTAAAGGCGAACTGAAGGACAACAGGTACTATTCTAAACAAATTAAAGGTTAGCAAATGTTCAGTTGAAAGTGATGGAGTGCAAAAACAATGCAAGTATATGCTACCAGCTTGACAGAATTGACTATGCTGCATAGGGAAAACAGCTGCCGTCCATTTCCCATATGGTCTAGCGGTGAGGATTCCTGGTTTTCACCCAGGCGGCCCGGGTTCGACTCCCGGTATGGGAAGCGTTTGTTTTAATTATTTGAGCATTTTGCTCCTTGTTTTGCTGCTGCTGCAATACCTTCAATGAAGCGTGTTTTAAACACTCCATGCAAACAGAGTGCTTCATGCATTTTTTTCATCTGAAGTATCTTGAAAACATGCACAAGTTTGATCACCGATGTAGTCAGGCAACATTCGGCGCTGTAAATGCTTCCAATAAACAAGGCAGTTCCCATACAGTAGACATTGTAGTTATGAAAAGGAGGTGCTCCATGGCAGCGGTGGGATTCGAACCCACGCCTCCAAAGAGACTGGAGCCTAAATCCAGCGCCTTAGACCGCTCGGCCACGCTACCATACACGAGTGCGCGCCAAACGTTCAAGAGCTATTTTTTTACGGACAATTACAACACCCACTTCCTATGTTCTTGCACTCGCTCCTCTGAACATCTCTGGAGGAAAACCCGCTCACGTGCAGATTTCATCCATTTTAAGTATTTGTCGCCTTGCCTGCATTCTGCCTTATCAAAGGCTAAACAGGAATACTAGACAACACTAATTCACAACAGCAATTCTAACCCCTGCCATCTCTTTTCAGACTTTGACTCCTTGCGTCATTCTTCTTCAACAGTTTCCCCTTCCTCCATGCATTCACCGCAAACTTTTGCTGAGCACGTCAAAGACAAGGTGGAATCTAGTCACAAGTAGATTCCTATTCTTAGGAATACTTACTGATTTTCAAGATATCCTCAGATGAACGTAGGTTAAAACCATTAAAACACGCTGATCCTTAGGAATGAATAAATTAGCATGATCACCTACGCTACCCAGTAATGTTTTCCAAACTAACTTTCTCTAATATGTTATAAGAATCACATTAGCCTATTGCGTTAGGAGAAAAACAAATCTTCGACAGTGGAGGGATTGAAAAACGCACAGCCAAAGTGGCCTGCACCTTTAGCCAAGAACTGAGAGAACTATGCACTAGGTCCTTAAAAAGGAGCTTAAAGGACAGCAATGGCAGTGGTGGGATTCGGAGCCACGCCCCCGAAGAAACTAAAGCCTTAATCCAGCACCTTAGACCGCTCGGCCACACTACCGCACGTAAAGGCGAACTGAAGGACAACAGGTACTATTCTAAACAAATTAAAGGTTAGCAAATGTTCAGTTGAAAGTGATGGAGTGCAAAAACAATGCAAGTATATGCTACCAGCTTGACAGAATTGACTATGCTGCATAGGGAAAACAGATGCCGTCCATTTCCCATATGGTCTAGCGGTGAGGATTCCTGGTTTTCACCCAGGCGGCCCGGGTTCGACTCCCGGTATGGGAAGCGTTTGTTTTAATTATTTGAGCATTTTGCTCCTTGTTTTGCTGCTGCTGCAATACCTTCAATGAAGCGTGTTTTAAACACTCCATGCAAACAGAGTGCTTCATGCATTTTTTTCATCTGAAGTATCTTGAAAACATGCACAAGTTTGATCACCGATGTAGTCAGGCAACATTCGGCGCTGTAAATGCTTCCAATAAACAAGGCAGTTCCCATACAGTAGACATTGTAGTTATGAAAAGGAAGTGCTCCATGGCAGCGGTGGGATTCGAACCCACGCCTCCAAAGAGACTGGAGCCTAAATCCAGCGCCTTAGACCGCTCGGCCACGCTACCATACACGAGTGCGCGCCAAACGTTCAAGAGCTATTTTTTTACGGACAATTACAACACCCACTTCCTATGTTCTTGCACTCGCTCCTCTGAACATCTCTGGAGGAAAACCCGCTCACGTGCAGATTTCATCCATTTTAAGTATTTGTCGCCTTGCCTGCATTCTGCCTTATCAAAGGCTAAACAGGAATACTAGACAACACTAATTCACAACAGCAATTCTAACCCCTGCCATCTCTTTTCAGACTTTGACTCCTTGCGTCATTCTTCTTCAACAGTTTCCCCTTCCTCCATGCATTCACCGCAAACTTTTGCTGAGCACGTCAAAGACAAGGTGGAATCTAGTCACAAGTAGATTCCTATTCTTAGGAATACTTACTGATTTTCAAGATATCCTCAGATGAATGTAGGTTAAAACCATTAAAACACGCTGATCCTTAGGAATGAATAAATTAGCATGATCACCTACGCTGCCCAGTAATATTTTCCAAACTAACTTTCTCCAATATGTTATAAGAATCACATTAGCCTATTGCGTTAGGAGAAAAACAAATCTTCGGCAGTGGAGGGATTGAAAAACGCACAGCCAAAGTGGCCTGCACCTTTAGCCAAGAACTGAGAGAACTATGCACTAGGTCCTTAAAAAGGAGCTTAAAGGACAGCAATGGCAGTGGTGGGATTCGGAGCCACGCCCCCGAAGAAACTAAAGCCTTAATCCAGCACCTTAGACCGCTCGGCCACACTACCGCACGTAAAGGCGAACTGAAGGACAACAGGTACTATTCTAAACAAATTAAAGGTTAGCAAATGTTCAGTTGAAAGTGATGGAGTGCAAAAACAATGCAAGTATATGCTACCAGCTTGACAGAATTGACTATGCTGCATAGGGAAAACAGCTGACGTCCATTCCCCATATGGTCTAGCGGTGAGGATTCCTGGTTTTCACCCAGGCGGCCCGGGTTCGACTCCCGGTATGGGAAGCGTTTGTTTTAATTATTTGAGCATTTTGCTCCTTGTTTTGCTGCTGCTGCTGCAATACCTTCAATGAAGCGTGTTTTAAACACTCCATGCAAACAGAGTGCTTCATGCATTTTTTTCATCTGAAGTATCTTGAAAACATGCACAAGTTTGATCACCGATGTAGTCAGGCAACATTCGGCGCTGTAAATGCTTCCAATAAACAAGGCAGTTCCCATACAGTAGACATTGTAGTTATGAAAAGGAGGTGCTCCATGGCAGCGGTGGGATTCGAACCCACGCCTCCAAAGAGACTGGAGCCTAAATCCAGCGCCTTAGACCGCTCGGCCACGCTACCATACACGAGTGCGCGCCAAACGTTCAAGAGCTATTTTTTTACGGACAATTACAACACCCACTTCCTATGTTCTTGCACTCGCTCCTCTGAACATCTCTGGAGGAAAACCCGCTCACGTGCAGATTTCATCCATTTTAAGTATTTGTCGCCTTGCCTGCATTCTGCCTTATCAAAGGCTAAACAGGAATACTAGACAACACTAATTCACAACAGCAATTCTAACCCCTGCCATCTCTTTTCAGACTTTGACTCCTTGCGTCATTCTTCTTCAACAGTTTCCCCTTCCTCCATGCATTCACCGCAAACTTTTGCTGAGCACGTCAAAGACAAGGTGGAATCTAGTCACAAGTAGATTCCTATTCTTAGGAATACTTACTGATTTTCAAGATATCCTCAGATGAACGTAGGTTAAAACCATTAAAACACGCTGATCCTTAGGAATGAATAAATTAGCATGATCACCTACGCTGCCCAGTAATATTTTCCAAACTAACTTTCTCCAATATGTTATAAGAATCACATTAGCCTATTGCGTTAGGAGAAAAACAAATCTTCGGCAGTGGAGGGATTGAAAAACGCACAGCCAAAGTGGCCTGCACCTTTAGCCAAGAACTGAGAGAACTATGCACTAGGTCCTTAAAAAGGAGCTTAAAGGACAGCAATGGCAGTGGTGGGATTCGGAGCCACGCCCCCGAAGAAACTAAAGCCTTAATCCAGCACCTTAGACCGCTCGGCCACACTACCGCACGTAAAGGCGAACTGAAGGACAACAGGTACTATTCTAAACAAATTAAAGGTTAGCAAATGTTCAGTTGAAAGTGATGGAGTGCAAAAACAATGCAAGTATATGCTACCAGCTTGACAGAATTGACTATGCTGCATAGGGAAAACAGCTGCCGTCCATTCCCCATATGGTCTAGCGGTGAGGATTCCTGGTTTTCACCCAGGCGGCCCGGGTTCGACTCCCGGTATGGGAAGCGTTTGTTTTAATTATTTGAGCATTTTGCTCCTTGTTTTGCTGCTGCTGCAATACCTTCAATGAAGCGTGTTTTAAACACTCCATGCAAACAGAGTGCTTCATGCATTTTTTTCATCTGAAGTATCTTGAAAACATGCACAAGTTTGATCACCGATGTAGTCAGGCAACATTCGGCGCTGTAAATGCTTCCAATAAACAAGGCAGTTCCCATACAGTAGACATTGTAGTTATGAAACGGAGGTGCTCCATGGCAGCGGTGGGATTCGAACCCACGCCTCCAAAGAGACTGGAGCCTAAATCCAGCGCCTTAGACCGCTCGGCCACGCTACCATACACGAGTGCGCGCCAAACGTTCAAGAGCTATTTTGTTACGGACAATTACAACACCCACTTCCTATGTTCTTGCACTCGCTCCTCTGAACATCTCTGGAGGAAAACCCGCTCACGTGCAGATTTCATCCATTTTAAGTATTTGTCGCCTTGCCTGCATTCTGCCTTATCAAAGGCTAAACAGGAATACTAGACAACACTAATTCACAACAGCAATTCTAACCCCTGCCATCTCTTTTCAGACTTTGACTCCTTGCGTCATTCTTCTTCAACAGTTTCCCCTTCCTCCATGCATTCACCGCAAACTTTTGCTGAGCACGTCAAAGACAAGGTGGAATCTAGTCACAAGTAGATTCCTATTCTTAGGAATACTTACTGATTTTCAAGATATCCTCAGATGAACGTAGGTTAAAACCATTAAAACACGCTGATCCTTAGGAATGAATAAATTAGCATGATCACCTACGCTGCCCAGTAATATTTTCCAAACTAACTTTCTCCAATATGTTATAAGAATCACATTAGCCTATTGCGTTAGGAGAAAAACAAATCTTCGGCAGTGGAGGGATTGAAAAACGCACAGCCAAAGTGGCCTGCACCTTTAGCCAAGAACTGAGAGAACTATGCACTAGGTCCTTAAAAAGGAGCTTAAAGGACAGCAATGGCAGTGGTGGGATTCGGAGCCACGCCCCCGAAGAAACTAAAGCCTTAATCCAGCACCTTAGACCGCTCGGCCACACTACCGCACGTAAAGGCGAACTGAAGGACAACAGGTACTATTCTAAACAAATTAAAGGTTAGCAAATGTTCAGTTGAAAGTGATGGAGTGCAAAAACAATGCAAGTATATGCTACCAGCTTGACAGAATTGACTATGCTGCATATGGAAAACAGCTGCCGTCCATTTCCCATATGGTCTAGCGGTGAGGATTCCTGGTTTTCACCCAGGCGGCCCGGGTTCGACTCCCGGTATGGGAAGCGTTTGTTTTAATTTTTTGAGCATTTTGCTCCTTGTTTTGCTGCTGCTGCTGCAATACCTTCAATGAAGCGTGTTTTAAACACTCCATGCAAACAGAGTGCTTCATGCATTTTTTTCATCTGAAGTATCTTGAAAACATGCACAAGTTTGATCACCGATGTAGTCAGGCAACATTCGGCGCTGTAAATGCTTCCAATAAACAAGGCAGTTCCCATACAGTAGACATTGTAGTTATGAAAAGGAGGTGCTCCATGGCAGCAGTGGGATTCGAACCCACGCCTCCAAAGAGACTGGAGCCTAAATCCAGCGCCTTAGACCGCTCGGCCACGCTACCATACACGAGTGCGCGCCAAACGTTCAAGAGCTATTTTTTTACGGACAATTACAACACCCACTTCCTATGTTCTTGCACTCGCTCCTCTGAACATCTCTGGAGGAAAACCCGCTCACGTTCAGATTTCATCCATTTTAAGTATTTGTCGCCTTGCCTGCATTCTGCCTTATCAAAGGCTAAACAGGAATACTAGACAACACTAATTCACAACAGCAATTCTAACCCCTGCCATCTCTTTTCAGACTTTGACTCCTTGCGTCATTCTTCTTCAACAGTTTCCCCTTCCTCCATGCATTCACCGCAAACTTTTGCTGAGCACGTCAAAGACAAGGTGGAATCTAGTCACAAGTAGATTCCTATTCTTAGGAATACTTACTGATTTTCAAGATATCCTCAGATGAACGTAGGTTAAAACCATTAAAACACGCTGATCCTTAGGAATGAATAAATTAGCATGATCACCTACGCTGCCCAGTAATGTTTTCCAAACTAACTTTCTCCAATATGTTATAAGAATCACATTAGCCTATTGCGTTAGGAGAAAAACAAATCTTCGGCAGTGGAGGGATTGAAAAACGCACAGCCAAAGTGGCCTGCACCTTTAGCCAAGAACTGAGAGAACTATGCACTAGGTCCTTAAAAAGGAGCTTAAAGGACAGCAATGGCAGTGGTGGGATTCGGAGCCACGCCCCCGAAGAAACTAAAGCCTTAATCCAGCACCTTAGACCGCTCGGCCACACTACCGCACGTAAAGGCGAACTGAAGGACAACAGGTACTATTCTAAACAAATTAAAGGTTAGCAAATGTTCAGTTGAAAGTGATGGAGTGCAAAAACAATGCAAGTATATGCTACCAGCTTGACAGAATTGACTATGCTGCATAGGGAAAACAGCTGCCGTCCATTTCCCATATGGTCTAGCGGTGAGGATTCCTGGTTTTCACCCAGGCGGCCCGGGTTCGACTCCCGGTATGGGAAGCGTTTGTTTTAATTATTTGAGCATTTTGCTCCTTGTTTTGCTGCTGCTGCAATACCTTCAATGAAGCGTGTTTTAAACACTCCATACAAACAGAGTGCTTCATGCATTTTTTTCATCTGAAGTATCTTGAAAACATGCACAAGTTTGATCACCGATGTAGTCAGGCAACATTCGGCGCTGTAAATGCTTCCAATAAACAAGGCAGTTCCCATACAGTAGACATTGTAGTTATGAAAAGGAGGTGCTCCATGGCAGCGGTGGGATTCGAACCCACGCCTCCAAAGAGACTGGAGCCTAAATCCAGCGCCTTAGACCGCTCGGCCACGCTACCATACACGAGTGCGCGCCAAACGTTCAAGAGCTATTTTTTTACGGACAATTACAACACCCACTTCCTATGTTCTTGCACTCGCTCCTCTGAACATCTCTGGAGGAAAACCCGCTCACATGCAGATTTCATCCATTTTAAGTATTTGTCGCCTTGCCTGCATTCTGCCTTATCAAAGGCTAAACAGGAATACTAGACAACACTAATTCACAACAGCAATTCTAACCCCTGCCATCTCTTTTCAGACTTTGACTCCTTGCGTCATTCTTCTTCAACAGTTTCCCCTTCCTCCATGCATTCACCGCAAACTTTTGCTGAGCACGTCAAAGACAAGGTGGAATCTAGTCACAAGTAGATTCCTATTCTTAGGAATACTTACTGATTTTCAAGATATCCTCAGATGAACGTAGGTTAAAACCATTAAAACACGCTGATCCTTAGGAATGAATAAATTAGCATGATCACCTACGCTGCCCAGTAATGTTTTCCAAACTAACTTTCTCCAATATGTTATAAGAATCACATTAGCCTATTGCGTTAGGAGAAAAACAAATCTTCGGCAGTGGAGGGATTGAAAAACGCACAGCCAAAGTGGCCTGCACCTTTAGCCAAGAACTGAGAGAACTATGCACTAGGTCCTTAAAAAGGAGCTTAAAGGACAGCAATGGCAGTGGTGGGATTCGGAGCCACGCCCCTGAAGAAACTAAAGCCTTAATCCAGCACCTTAGACCGCTCGGCCACACTACCGCACGTAAAGGCGAACTGAAGGACAACAGGTACTATTCTAAACAAATTAAAGGTTAGCAAATGTTCAGTTGAAAGTGATGGAATGCAAAAACAATGCAAGTATATGCTACCAGCTTGACAGAATTGACTATGCTGCATAGGGAAAACAGCTGCCGTCCATTTCCCATATGGTCTAGCGGTGAGGATTCCTGGTTTTCACCCAGGCGGCCCGGGTTCGACTCCCGGTATGAGAAGCGTTTGTTTTAATTATTTGAGCATTTTGCTCCTTGTTTTGCTGCTGCTGCAATACCTTCAATGAAGCGTGTTTTAAACACTCCATGCAAACAGAGTGCTTCATGCATTTTTTTCATCTGAAGTATCTTGAAAACATGCACAAGTTTGATCACCGATGTAGTCAGGCAACATTCGGCGCTGTAAATGCTTCCAATAAACAAGGCAGTTCCCATACAGTAGACATTGTAGTTATGAAAAGGAGGTGCTCCATGGCAGCGGTGGGATTCGAACCCACGCCTCCAAAGAGACTGGAGCCTAAATCCAGCGCCTTAGACCGCTCGACCACGCTACCATACACGAGTGCGCGCCAAACGTTCAAGAGCTATTTTTTTACGGACAATTACAACACCCACTTCCTATGTTCTTGCACTCGCTCCTCTGAACATCTCTGGAGGAAAACCCGCTCACGTGCAGATTTCATCCATTTTAAGTATTTGTCGCCTTGCCTGCATTCTGCCTTATCAAAGGCTAAACAGGAATACTAGACAACACTAATTCACAACAGCAATTCTAACCCCTGCCATCTCTTTTCAGACTTTGACTCCTTGCGTCATTCTTCTTCAACAGTTTCCCCTTCCTCCATGCATTCACC
>JBBDGT010000259.1:65000-252500 GCA_037306005.1 Rhinophrynus dorsalis
CACTTCCTATGTTCTTGCACTCGCTCCTCTGAACATCTCTGGAGGAAAACCCGCTCACATGCAGATTTCATCCATTTTAAGTATTTGTCGCCTTGCCTGCATTCTGCCTTATCAAAGGCTAAACAGGAATACTAGACAACACTAATTCACAACAGCAATTCTAACCCCTGCCATCTCTTTTCAGACTTTGACTCCTTGCGTCATTCTTCTTCAACAGTTTCCCCTTCCTCCATGCATTCACCGCAAACTTTTGCTGAGCACGTCAAAGACAAGGTGGAATCTAGTCACAAGTAGATTCCTATTCTTAGGAATACTTACTGATTTTCAAGATATCCTCAGATGAACGTAGGTTAAAACCATTAAAACACGCTGATCCTTAGGAATGAATAAATTAGCATGATCACCTACGCTGCCCAGTAATATTTTCCAAACTAACTTTCTCCAATATGTTATAAGAATCACATTAGCCTATTGCGTTAGGAGAAAAACAAATCTTCGGCAGTGGAGGGATTGAAAAACGCACAGCCAAAGTGGCCTGCACCTTTAGCCAATAACTGAGAGAACTATGCACTAGGTCCTTAAAAAGGAGCTTAAAGGACAGCAATGGCAGTGGTGGGATTCGGAGCCACGCCCCCGAAGAAACTAAAGCCTTAATCCAGCACCTTAGACCGCTCGGCCACACTACCGCACGTAAAGGCGAACTGAAGGACAACAGGTACTATTCTAAACAAATTAAAGGTTAGCAAATGTTCAGTTGAAAGTGATGGAGTGCAAAAACAATGCAAGTATATGCTACCAGCTTGACAGAATTGACTATGCTGCATAGGGAAAACAGCTGCCGTCCATTTCCCATATGGTCTAGCGGTGAGGATTCCTGGTTTTCACCCAGGCGGCCCGGGTTCGACTCCCGGTATGGGAAGCGTTTGTTTTAATTTTTTGAGCATTTTGCTCCTTGTTTTGCTGCTGCTGCTGCAATACCTTCAATGAAGCGTGTTTTAAACACTCCATGCAAACAGAGTGCTTCATGCATTTTTTTCATCTGAAGTATCTTGAAAACATGCACAAGTTTGATCACCGATGTAGTCAGGCAACATTCGGCGCTGTAAATGCTTCCAATAAACAAGGCAGTTCCCATACAGTAGACATTGTAGTTATGAAAAGGAGGTGCTTCATGGCAGCGGTGGGATTCGAACCCACGCCTCCAAAGAGACTGGAGCCTAAAACCAGCGCCTTAGACCGCTCGGCCACGCTACCATACACGAGTGCGCGCCAAACGTTCAAGAGCTATTTTTTTACGGACAATTACAACACCCACTTCCTATGTTCTTGCACTCGCTCCTCTGAACATCTCTGGAGGAAAACCCGCTCACATGCAGATTTCATCCATTTTAAGTATTTGTCGCCTTGCCTGCATTCTGCCTTATCAAAGGCTAAACAGGAATACTAGACAACACTAATTCACAACAGCAATTCTAACCCCTGCCATCTCTTTTCAGACTTTGACTCCTTGCGTCATTCTTCTTCAACAGTTTCCCCTTCCTCCATGCATTCACCGCAAACTTTTGCTGAGCACGTCAAAGACAAGGTGGAATCTAGTCACAAGTAGATTCCTATTCTTAGGAATACTTACTGATTTTCAAGATATCCTCAGATGAACGTAGGTTAAAACCATTAAAACACGCTGATCCTTAGGAATGAATAAATTAGCATGATCACCTACGCTGCCCAGTAATATTTTCCAAACTAACTTTCTCCAATATGTTATAAGAATCACATTAGCCTATTGCGTTAGGAGAAAAACAAATCTTCGGCAGTGGAGGGATTGAAAAACGCACAGCCAAAGTGGCCTGCACCTTTAGCCAAGAACTGAGAGAACTATGCACTAGGTCCTTAAAAAGGAGCTTAAAGGACAGCAATGGCAGTGGTGGGATTCGGAGCCACGCCCCCGAAGAAACTAAAGCCTTAATCCAGCACCTTAGCCCGCTCGGCCACACTACCGCACATAAAGGCGAACTGAAGGACAACAGGTACTATTCTAAACAAATTAAAGGTTAGCAAATGTTCAGTTGAAAGTGATGGAGTGCAAAAACAATGCAAGTATATGCTACCAGCTTGACAGAATTGACTATGCTGCATAGGGAAAACAGCTGCCGTCCATTTCCCATATGGTCTAGCGGTGAGGATTCCTGGTTTTCACCCAGGCGGCCTGGGTTTGACTCCCGGTATGGGAAGCGTTTGTTTTAATTATTTGAGCATTTTGCTCCTTGTTTTGCTGCTGCTGCAATACCTTCAATGAAGCGTGTTTTAAACACTCCATGCAAACAGAGTGCTTCATGCATTTTTTTCATCTGAAGTATCTTGAAAACATGCACAAGTTTGATCACCGATGTAGTCAGGCAACATTCGGCGCTGTAAATGCTTCCAATAAACAAGGCAGTTCCCATACAGTAGACATTGTAGTTATGAAAAGGAGGTGCTCCATGGCAGCGGTGGGATTCGAACCCATGCCTCCAAAGAGACTGGAGCCTAAATCCAGCGCCTTAGACCGCTCGGCCACGCTACCATACACGAGTGCACGCCAAACGTTCAAGAGCTATTTTTTTACGGACAATTACAACACCCACTTCCTATGTTCTTGCACTCGCTCCTCTGAACATCTCTGGAGGAAAACCCGCTCACGTGCAGATTTCATCCATTTTAAGTATTTGTCGCCTTGCCTGCATTCTGCCTTATCAAAGGCTAAACAGGAATACTAGACAACACTAATTCACAACAGCAATTCTAACCCCTGCCATCTCTTTTCAGACTTTGACTCCTTGCGTCATTCTTCTTCAACAGTTTCCCCTTCCTCCATGCATTCACCGCAAACTTTTGCTGAGCACGTCAAAGACAAGGTGGAATCTAGTCACAAGTAGATTCCTATTCTTAGGAATACTTACTGATTTTCAAGATATCCTCAGATGAACGTAGGTTAAAACCATTAAAACACGCTGATCCTTAGGAATGAATAAATTAGCATGATCACCTACGCTGCCCAGTAATGTTTTCCAAACTAACTTTCTCCAATATGTTATAAGAATCACATTAGCCTATTGCGTTAGGAGAAAAACAAATCTTCGGCAGTGGAGGGATTGAAAAACGCACAGCCAAAGTGGCCTGCACCTTTAGCCAAGAACTGAGAGAACTATGCACTAGGTCCTTAAAAAGGAGCTTAAAGGACAGCAATGGCAGTGGTGGGATTCGGAGCCACGCCCCCGAAGAAACTAAAGCCTTAATCCAGCACCTTAGACCGCTCGGCCACACTACCGCACGTAAAGGCGAACTTAAGGACAACAGGTACTATTCTAAACAAATTAAAGGTTAGCAAATGTTCAGTTGAAAGTGATGGAGTGCAAAAACAATGCAAGTATATGCTACCAGCTTGACAGAATTGACTATGCTGCATAGGGAAAACAGCTGCCGTCCATTTCCCATATGGTCGAGCGGTGAGGATTCCTGGTTTTCACCCAGGCGCCCCGGGTTCGACTCCCGGTATGGGAAGCGTTTGTTTTAATTATTTGAGCATTTTGCTCCTTGTTTTGCTGCTGCTGCAATACCTTCAATGAAGCGTGTTTTAAACACTCCATGCAAACAGAGTGCTTCATGCATTTTTTTCATCTGAAGTATCTTGAAAACATGCACAAGTTTGATCACCGATGTAGTCAGGCAACATTCGGCGCTGTAAATGCTTCCAATAAACAAGGCAGTTCCCATACAGTAGACATTGTAGTTATGAAAAGGAGGTGCTCCATGGCAGCGGTGGGATTCGAACCCACGCCTCCAAAGAGACTGGAGCCTAAATCCAGCGTCTTAGACCACTCGGCCACGCTACCATACACGAGTGCGCGCCAAACGTTCAAGAGCTATTTTTTTACGGACAATTACAACACCCACTTCCTATGTTCTTGCACTCGCTCCTCTGAACATCTCTGGAGGAAAACCCGCTCACGTGCAGATTTCATCCATTTTAAGTATTTGTCGCCTTGCCTGCATTCTGCCTTATCAAAGGCTAAACAGGAATACTAGACAACACTAATTCACAACAGCAATTCTAACCCCTGCCATCTCTTTTCAGACTTTGACTCCTTGCGTCATTCTTCTTCAACAGTTTCCCCTTCCTCCATGCATTCACCGCAAACTTTTGCTGAGCACGTCAAAGACAAGGTGGAATCTAGTCACAAGTAGATTCCTATTCTTAGGAATACTTACTGATTTTCAAGATATCCTCAGATGAACGTAGGTTAAAACCATTAAAACACGCTGATCCTTAGGAATGAATAAATTAGCATGATCACCTACGCTGCCCAGTAATGTTTTCCAAACTAACTTTCTCCAATATGTTATAAGAATCACATTAGCCTATTGCGTTAGGAGAAAAACAAATCTTCGGCAGTGGAGGGATTGAAAAACGCACAGCCAAAGTGGCCTGCACCTTTAGCCAAGAACTGAGAGAACTATGCACTAGGTCCTTAAAAAGGAGCTTAAAGGACAGCAATGGCAGTGGTGGGATTCGGAGCCACGCCCCTGAAGAAACTAAAGCCTTAATCCAGCACCTTAGACCGCTCGGCCACACTACCGCACGTAAAGGCGAACTGAAGGACAACAGGTACTATTCTAAACAAATTAAAGGTTAGCAAATGTTCAGTTGAAAGTGATGGAGTGCAAAAACAATGCAAGTATATGCTACCAGCTTGACAGAATTGACTATGCTGCATAGGGAAAACAGCTGCCGTCCATTTCCCATATGGTCTAGCGGTGAGGATTCCTGGTTTTCACCCAGGTGGCCCGGGTTCGACTCCCGGTATGGGAAGCGTTTGTTTTAATTATTTGAGCATTTTGCTCCTTGTTTTGCTGCTGCTGCAATACCTTCAATGAAGCATGTTTTAAACACTCCATGCAAACAGAGTGCTTCATGCATTTTTTTCATCTGAAGTATCTTGAAAACATGCACAAGTTTGATCACCGATGTAGTCAGGCAACATTCGGCGCTGTAAATGCTTCCAATAAACAAGGCAGTTCCCATACAGTAGACATTGTAGTTATGAAAAGGAGGTGCTCCATGGCAGCGGTGGGATTCGAACCCACGCCTCCAAAGAGACTGGAGCCTAAATCCAGCGCCTTAGACCGCTCGGCCACGCTACCATACACGAGTGGGCGCCAAACGTTCAAGAGCTATTTTTTTACGGACAATTACAACACCCACTTCCTATGTTCTTGCACTCGCTCCTCTGAACATCTCTGGAGGAAAACCCGCTCACGTGCAGATTTCATCCATTTTAAGTATTTGTCGCCTTGCCTGCATTCTGCCTTATCAAAGGCTAAACAGGAATACTAGACAACACTAATTCACAACAGCAATTCTAACCCCTGCCATCTCTTTTCAGACTTTGACTCCTTGCGTCATTCTTCTTCAACAGTTTCCCCTTCCTCCATGCATTCACCGCAAACTTTTGCTGAGCACGTCAAAGACAAGGTGGAATCTAGTCACAAGTAGATTCCTATTCTTAGGAATACTTACTGATTTTCAAGATATCCTCAGATGAACGTAGGTTAAAACCATTAAAACACGCTGATCCTTAGGAATGAATAAATTAGCATGATCACCTACGCTGCCCAGTAATATTTTCCAAACTAACTTTCTCCAATATGTTATAAGAATCACATTAGCCTATTGCGTTAGGAGAAAAACAAATCTTCGGCAGTGGAGGGATTGAAAAACGCACAGCCAAAGTGGCCTGCACCTTTAGCCAAGAACTGAGAGAACTATGCACTAGGTCCTTAAAAAGGAGCTTAAAGGACAGCAATGGCAGTGGTGGGATTCGGAGCCACGCCCCCGAAGAAACTAAAGCCTTAATCCAGCACCTTAGACCGCTCGGCCACACTACCGCACGTAAAGGCGAACTGAAGGACAACAGGTACTATTCTAAACAAATTAAAGGTTAGCAAATGTTCAGTTGAAAGTGATGGAGTGCAAAAACAATGCAAGTATATGCTACCAGCTTGACAGAATTGACTATGCTGCATAGGGAAAACAGCTGCCGTCCATTTCCCATATGGTCTAGCGGTGAGGATTCCTGGTTTTCACCCAGGCGGCCCGGGTTCGACTCCCGGTATGGGAAGCGTTTGTTTTAATTTTTTGAGCATTTTGCTCCTTGTTTTGCTGCTGCTGCTGCAATACCTTCAATGAAGCGTGTTTTAAACACTCCATGCAAACAGAGTGCTTCATGCATTTTTTTCATCTGAAGTATCTTGAAAACATGCACAAGTTTGATCACCGATGTAGTCAGGCAACATTCGGCGCTGTAAATGCTTCCAATAAACAAGGCAGTTCCCATACAGTAGACATTGTAGTTATGAAAAGGAGGTGCTCCATGGCAGCGGTGGGATTCGAACCCACGCCTCCAAAGAGACTGGAGCCTAAATCCAGCGCCTTAGACCGCTCGGCCACGCTACCATACACGAGTGCGCACCAAACGTTCAAGAGCTATTTTTTTACGGACAATTACAACACCCACTTCCTATGTTCTTGCACTCGCTCCTCTGAACATCTCTGGAGGAAAACCCGCTCACATGCAGATTTCATCCATTTTAAGTATTTGTCGCCTTGCCTGCATTCTGCCTTATCAAAGGCTAAACAGGAATACTAGACAACACTAATTCACAACAGCAATTCTAACCCCTGCCATCTCTTTTCAGACTTTGACTCCTTGCGTCATTCTTCTTCAACAGTTTCCCCTTCCTCCATGCATTCACCGCAAACTTTTGCTGAGCACGTCAAAGACAAGGTGGAATCTAGTCACAAGTAGATTCCTATTCTTAGGAATACTTACTGATTTTCAAGATATCCTCAGATGAACGTAGGTTAAAACCATTAAAACACGCTGATCCTTAGTAATGAATAAATTAGCATGATCACCTACGCTGCCCAGTAATATTTTCCAAACTAACTTTCTCCAATATGTTATAAGAATCACATTAGCCTATTGCGTTAGGAGAAAAACAAATCTTCGGCAGTGGAGGGATTGAAAAACGCACAGCCAAAGTGGCCTGCACCTTTAGCCAAGAACTGAGAGAACTATGCACTAGGTCCTTAAAAAGGAGCTTAAAGGACAGCAATGGCAGTGGTGGGATTCGGAGCCACGCCCCTGAAGAAACTAAAGCCTTAATCCAGCACCTTAGACCGCTCGGCCACACTACCGCACGTAAAGGCGAACTGAAGGACAACAGGTACTATTCTAAACAAATTAAAGGTTAGCAAATGTTCAGTTGAAAGTGATGGAGTGCAAAAACAATGCAAGTATATGCTACCAGCTTGACAGAATTGACTATGCTGCATAGGGAAAACAGCTGCCGTCCATTTCCCATATGGTCTAGCGGTGAGGATTCCTGGTTTTCACCCAGGCGGCCCGGGTTCGACTCCCGGTATGGGAAGCGTTTGTTTTAATTATTTGAGCATTTTGCTCCTTGTTTTGCTGCTGCTGCAATACCTTCAATGAAGCATGTTTTAAACACTCCATGCAAACAGAGTGCTTCATGCATTTTTTTCATCTGAAGTATCTTGAAAACATGCACAAGTTTGATCACCGATGTAGTCAGGCAACATTCGGCGCTGTAAATGCTTCCAATAAACAAGGCAGTTCCCATACAGTAGACATTGTAGTTATGAAAAGGAGGTGCTCTATGGCAGCGATGGGATTCGAACCCACGCCTCCAAAGAGACTGGAGCCTAAATCCAGCGCCTTAGACCGCTCGGCCACGCTACCATACACGAGTGCGCGCCAAACGTTCAAGAGCTATTTTTTTACGGACAATTACAACACCCACTTCCTATGTTCTTGCACTCGCTCCTCTGAACATCTCTGGAGGAAAACCCGCTCACGTGCAGATTTCATCCATTTTAAGTATTTGTCGCCTTGCCTGCATTCTGCCTTATCAAAGGCTAAACAGGAATACTAGACAACACTAATTCACAACAGCAATTCTAACCCCTGCCATCTCTTTTCAGACTTTGACTCCTTGCGTCATTCTTCTTCAACAGTTTCCCCTTCCTCCATGCATTCACCGCAAACTTTTGCTGAGCACGTCAAAGACAAGGTGGAATCTAGTCACAAGTAGATTCCTATTCTTAGGAATACTTACTGATTTTCAAGATATCCTCAGATGAACGTAGGTTAAAACCATTAAAACACGCTGATCCTTAGGAATGAATAAATTAGCATGATCACCTACGCTGCCCAGTAATATTTTCCAAACTAACTTTCTCCAATATGTTATAAGAATCACATTAGCCTATTGCGTTAGGAGAAAAACAAATCTTCGGCAGTGGAGGGATTGAAAAACGCACAGCCAAAGTGGCCTGCACCTTTAGCCAAGAACTGAGAGAACTATGCACTAGGTCCTTAAAAAGGAGCTTAAAGGACAGCAATGGCAGTGGTGGGATTCGGAGCCACGCCCCCGAAGAAACTAAAGCCTTAATCCAGCACCTTAGACCGCTCGGCCACACTACCGCACGTAAAGGCGAACTGAAGGACAACAGGTACTATTCTAAACAAATTAAAGGTTAGCAAATGTTCAGTTGAAAGTGATGGAGTGCAAAAACAATGCAAGTATATGCTACCAGCTTGACAGAATTGACTATGCTGCATAGGGAAAACAGCTGCCGTCCATTTCCCATATGGTCTAGCGGTGAGGATTCCTGGTTTTCACCCAGGCGGCCCGGGTTCGACTCCCGGTATGGGAAGCGTTTGTTTTAATTTTTTGAGCATTTTGCTCCTTGTTTTGCTGCTGCTGCTGCAATACCTTCAATGAAGCGTGTTTTAAACACTCCATGCAAACAGAGTGCTTCATGCATTTTTTTCATCTGAAGTATCTTGAAAACATGCACAAGTTTGATCACCGATGTAGTCAGGCAACATTCGGCGCTGTAAATGCTTCCAATAAACAAGGCAGTTCCCATACAGTAGACATTGTAGTTATGAAAAGGAGGTGCTCCATGGCAGAGGTGGGATTCGAACCCACGCCTCCAAAGAGACTGGAGCCTAAATCCAGCGCCTTAGACCGCTCGGCCACGCTACCATACATGAGTGCGCGCCAAACGTTCAAGAGCTATTTTTTTACGGACAATTACAACACCCACTTCCTATGTTCTTGCACTCGCTCCTCTGAACATCTCTGGAGGAAAACCCGCTCACATGCAGATTTCATCCATTTTAAGTATTTGTCGCCTTGCCTGCATTCTGCCTTATCAAAGGCTAAACAGGAATACTAGACAACACTAATTCACAACAGCAATTCTAACCCCTGCCATCTCTTTTCAGACTTTGACTCCTTGCGTCATTCTTCTTCAACAGTTTCCCCTTCCTCCATGCATTCACCGCAAACTTTTGCTGAGCACGTCAAAGACAAGGTGGAATCTAGTCACAAGTAGATTCCTATTCTTAGGAATACTTACTGATTTTCAAGATATCCTCAGATGAACGTAGGTTAAAACCATTAAAACACGCTGATCCTTAGGAATGAATAAATTAGCATGATCACCTACGCTGCCCAGTAATATTTTCCAAACTAACTTTCTCCAATATGTTATAAGAATCACATTAGCCTATTGCGTTAGGAGAAAAACAAATCTTCGGCAGTGGAGGGATTGAAAAACGCACAGCCAAAGTGGCCTGCACCTTTAGCCAATAACTGAGAGAACTATGCACTAGGTCCTTAAAAAGGAGCTTAAAGGACAGCAATGGCAGTGGTGGGATTCGGAGCCACGCCCCCGAAGAAACTAAAGCCTTAATCCAGCACCTTAGACCGCTCGGCCACACTACCGCACGTAAAGGCGAACTGAAGGACAACAGGTACTATTCTAAACAAATTAAAGGTTAGCAAATGTTCAGTTGAAAGTGATGGAGTGCAAAAACAATGCAAGTATATGCTACCAGCTTGACAGAATTGACTATGCTGCATAGGGAAAACAGCTGCCGTCCATTTCCCATATGGTCTAGCGGTGAGGATTCCTGGTTTTCACCCAGGCGGCCCGGGTTCGACTCCCGGTATGGGAAGCGTTTGTTTTAATTTTTTGAGCATTTTGCTCCTTGTTTTGCTGCTGCTGCTGCAATACCTTCAATGAAGCGTGTTTTAAACACTCCATGCAAACAGAGTGCTTCATGCATTTTTTTCATCTGAAGTATCTTGAAAACATGCACAAGTTTGATCACCGATGTAGTCAGGCAACATTCGGCGCTGTAAATGCTTCCAATAAACAAGGCAGTTCCCATACAGTAGACATTGTAGTTATGAAAAGGAGGTGCTCCATGGCAGCGGTGGGATTCGAACCCACGCCTCCAAAGAGACTGGAGCCTAAATCCAGCGCCTTAGACCGCTCGGCCACGCTACCATACACGAGTGCGCGCCAAACGTTCAAGAGCTATTTTTTTACGGACAATTACAACACCCACTTCCTATGTTCTTGCACTCGCTCCTCTGAACATCTCTGGAGGAAAACCCGCTCACATGCAGATTTCATCCATTTTAAGTATTTGTCGCCTTGCCTGCATTCTGCCTTATCAAAGGCTAAACAGGAATACTAGACAACACTAATTCACAACAGCAATTCTAACCCCTGCCATCTCTTTTCAGACTTTGACTCCTTGCGTCATTCTTCTTCAACAGTTTCCCCTTCCTCCATGCATTCACCGCAAACTTTTGCTGAGCACGTCAAAGACAAGGTGGAATCTAGTCACAAGTAGATTCCTATTCTTAGGAATACTTACTGATTTTCAAGATATCCTCAGATGAACGTAGGTTAAAACCATTAAAACACGCTGATCCTTAGGAATGAATAAATTAGCATGATCACCTACGCTACCCAGTAATATTTTCCAAACTAACTTTCTCCAATATGTTATAAGAATTACATTAGCCTATTGCGTTAGGAGAAAAACAAATCTTCGGCAGTGGAGGGATTGAAAAACGCACAGCCAAAGTGGCCTGCACCTTTAGCCAAGAACTGAGAGAACTATGCACTAGGTCCTTAAAAAGGAGCTTAAAGGACAGCAATGGCAGTGGTGGGATTCGGAGCCACGCCCCCGAAGAAACTAAAGCCTTAATCCAGCACCTTAGACCGCTCGGCCACACTACCGCACGTAAAGGCGAACTGAAGGACAACAGGTACTATTCTAAACAAATTAAAGGTTAGCAAATGTTCAGTTGAAAGTGATGGAGTGCAAAAACAATGCAAGTATATGCTACCAGCTTGACAGAATTGACTATGCTGCATAGGGAAAACAGCTGCCGTCCGTTTCCCATATGGTCTAGCGGTGAGGGTTCCTGGTTTTCACCCAGGCGGCCCGGGTTCGACTCCCGATATGGGAAGCGTTTGTTTTAATTATTTGAGCATTTTGCTCCTTGTTTTGCTGCTGCTGCAATACCTTCAATGAAGCGTGTTTTAAACACTCCATGCAAACAGAGTGCTTCATGCATTTTTTTCATCTGAAGTATCTTGAAAACATGCACAAGTTTGATCACCGATGTAGTCAGGCAACATTCGGCGCTGTAAATGCTTCCAATAAACAAGGCAGTTCCCATACAGTAGACATTGTAGTTATGAAAAGGAGGTGCTCCATGGCAGCAGTGGGATTCGAACCCACGCCTCCAAAGAGACTGGAGCCTAAATCCAGCTCCTTAGACCGCTCGGCCACGCTACCATACACGAGTGCGCGCCAAACGTTCAAGAGCTATTTTTTTACGGACAATTACAACACCCACTTCCTATGTTCTTGCACTCGCTCCTCTGAACATCTCTGGAGGAAAACCCGCTCACATGCAGATTTCATCCATTTTAAGTATTTGTCGCCTTGCCTGCATTCTGCCTTATCAAAGGCTAAACAGGAATACTAGACAACACTAATTCACAACAGCAATTCTAACCCCTGCCATCTCTTTTCAGACTTTGACTCCTTGCGTCATTCTTCTTCAACAGTTTCCCCTTCCTCCATGCATTCACCGCAAACTTTTGCTGAGCACGTCAAAGACAAGGTGGAATCTAGTCACAAGTAGATTCCTATTCTTTGGAATACTTACTGATTTTCAAGATATCCTCAGATGAACGTAGGTTAAAACCATTAAAACACGCTGATCCTTAGGAATGAATAAATTAGCATGATCACCTACGCTGCCCAGTAATATTTTCCAAACTAACTTTCTCCAATATGTTATAAGAATCACATTAGCCTATTGCGTTAGGAGAAAAACAAATCTTCGGCAGTGGACGGATTGAAAAACGCACAGCCAAAGTGGCCTGCACCTTTAGCCAAGAACTGAGAGAACTATGCACTAGGTCCTTAAAAAGGAGCTTAAAGGACAGCAATGGCAGTGGTGGGATTCGGAGCCACGCCCCCGAAGAAACTAAAGCCTTAATCCAGCACCTTAGACCGCTCGGCCACACTACCGCACGTAAAGGCGAACTGAAGGACAACAGGTACTATTCTAAACAAATTAAAGGTTAGCAAATGTTCAGTTGAAAGTGATGGAGTGCAAAAACAATGCAAGTATATGCTACCAGCTTGACAGAATTGACTATGCTGCATAGGGAAAACAGCTGCCGTCCATTTCCCATATGGTCTAGCGGTGAGGATTCCTGGTTTTCACCCAGGCGGCCCGGGTTCGACTCCCGGTATGGGAAGCGTTTGTTTTAATTATTTGAGCATTTTGCTCCTTGTTTTGCTGCTGCTGCAATACCTTCAATGAAGCGTGTTTTAAACACTCCATGCAAACAGAGTGCTTCATGCATTTTTTTCATCTGAAGTATCTTGAAAACATGCACAAGTTTGATCACCGATGTAGTCAGGCAACATTCGGCGCTGTAAATGCTTCCAATAAACAAGGCAGTTCCCATACAGTAGACATTGTAGTTATGAAAAGGAGGTGCTCCATGGCAGCGGTGGGATTCGAACCCACGCCTCCAAAGAGACTGGAGCCTAAATCCAGCGCCTTAGACCGCTCGGCCACGCTACCATACACGAGTGCGCGCCAAACGTTCAAGAGCTATTTTTTTACGGACAATTACAACACCCACTTCCTATGTTCTTGCACTCGCTCCTCTGAACATCTCTGGAGGAAAACCCGCTCACATGCAGATTTCATCCATTTTAAGTATTTGTCGCCTTGCCTGCATTCTGCCTTATCAAAGGCTAAACAGGAATACTAGACAACACTAATTCACAACAGCAATTCTAACCCCTGCCATCTCTTTTCAGACTTTGACTCCTTGCGTCATTCTTCTTCAACAGTTTCCCCTTCCTCCATGCATTCACCGCAAACTTTTGCTGAGCACGTCAAAGACAAGGTGGAATCTAGTCACAAGTAGATTCCTATTCTTAGGAATACTTACTGATTTTCAAGATATCCTCAGATGAACGTAGGTTAAAACCATTAAAACACGCTGATCCTTAGGAATGAATAAATTAGCATGATCACCTACGCTGCCCAGTAATATTTTCCAAACTAACTTTCTCCAATATGTTATAAGAATCACATTAGCCTATTGCGTTAGGAGAAAAACAAATCTTCGGCAGTGGAGGGATTGAAAAACGCACAGCCAAAGTGGCCTGCACCTTTAGCCAAGAACTGAGAGAACTATGCACTAGGTCCTTAAAAAGGAGCTTAAAGGACAGCAATGGCAGTGGTGGGATTCGGAGCCACGCCCCCGAAGAAACTAAAGCCTTAATCCAGCACCTTAGACCGCTCGGCCACACTACCGCACGTAAAGGCGAACTGAAGGACAACAGGTACTATTCTAAACAAATTAAAGGTTAGCAAATGTTCAGTTGAAAGTGATGGAGTGCAAAAACAATGCAAGTATATGCTACCAGCTTGACAGAATTGACTATGCTGCATAGGGAAAATAGCTGCCGTCCATTTCCCATATGGTCTAGCGGTGAGGATTCCTGGTTTTCACCCAGGTGGCCCGTGTTCGACTCCCGGTATGGGAAGCGTTTGTTTTAATTATTTGAGCATTTTGCTCCTTGTTTTGCTGCTGCTGCAATACCTTCAATGAAGCGTGTTTTAAACACTCCATGCAAACAGAGTGCTTCATGCATTTTTTTCATCTGAAGTATCTTGAAAACATGCACAAGTTTGATCACCGATGTAGTCAGGCAACATTCGGCGCTGTAAATGCTTCCAATAAACAAGGCAGTTCCCATACAGTAGACATTGTAGTTATGAAAAGGAGGTGCTCCATGGCAGCGGTTGGATTCGAACCCACACCTCCAAAGACACTGGAGCCTAAATCCAGCGCCTTAGACCGCTCGGCCACGCTACCATACACGAGTGCGCGCCAAACGTTCAAGAGCTATTTTTTTACGGACAATTACAACACCCACTTCCTATGTTCTTGCACTCGCTCCTCTGAACATCTCTGGAGGAAAACCCGCTCACATGCAGATTTCATCCATTTTAAGTATTTGTCGCCTTGCCTGCATTCTGCCTTATCAAAGGCTGAACAGGAATACTAGACAACACTAATTCACAACAGCAATTCTAACCCCTGCCATCTCTTTTCAGACTTTGACTCCTTGCGTCATTCTTCTTCAACAGTTTCCCCTTCCTCCATGCATTCACCGCAAACTTTTGCTGAGCACGTCAAAGACAAGGTGGAATCTAGTCACAAGTAGATTCCTATTCTTAGGAATACTTACTGATTTTCAAGATATCCTCAGATGAACGTAGGTTAAAACCATTAAAACACGCTGATCCTTAGGAATGAATAAATTAGCATGATCACCTACGCTGCCCAGTAATATTTTCCAAACTAACTTTCTCCAATATGTTATAAGAATCACATTAGCCTATTGCGTTAGGAGAAAAACAAATCTTCGGCAGTGGAGGGATTGAAAAACGCACAGCCAAAGTGGCCTGCACCTTTAGCCAAGAACTGAGAGAACTATGCACTAGGTCCTTAAAAAGGAGCTTAAAGGACAGCAATGGCAGTGGTGGGATTCGGAGCCACGCCCCCGAAGAAACTAAAGCCTTAATCCAGCACCTTAGACCGCTCGGCCACACTACCGCACGTAAAGGCGAACTGAAGGACAACAGGTACTATTCTAAACAAATTAAAGGTTAGCAAATGTTCAGTTGAAAGTGATGGAGTGCAAAAACAATGCAAGTATATGCTACCAGCTTGACAGAATTGACTATGCTGCATACGGAAAACAGCTGCCGTCCATTTCCCATATGGTCTAGCGGTGAGGATTCCTGGTTTTCACCCAGGCGGCCCGGGTTCGACTCCCGGTATGGGAAGCGTTTGTTTTAATTATTTGAGCATTTTGCTCCTTGTTTTGCTGCTGCTGCAATACCTTCAATGAAGCGTGTTTTAAACACTCCATGCAAACAGAGTGCTTCATGCATTTTTTTCATCTGAAGTATCTTGAAAACATGCACAAGTTTGATCACCGATGTAGTCAGGCAACATTCGGCGCTGTAAATGCTTCCAATAAACAAGGCAGTTCCCATACAGTAGACATTGTAGTTATGAAAAGGAGGTGCTCCATGGCAGCGGTGGGATTCGAACCCACGCCTCCAAAGAGACTGGAGCCTAAATCCAGCGCCTTAGACCGCTCGGCCACGCTACCATACACGAGTGCGCGCCAAACGTTCAAGAGCTATTTTTTTACGGACAATTACAACACCCACTTCCTATGTTCTTGCACTCGCTCCTCTGAACATCTCTGGAGGAAAACCCGCTCACATGCAGATTTCATCCATTTTAAGTATTTGTCGCCTTGCCTGCATTCTGCCTTATCAAAGGCTAAACAGGAATACTAGACAACACTAATTCACAACAGCAATTCTAACCCCTGCCATCTCTTTTCAGACTTTGACTCCTTGCGTCATTCTTCTTCAACAGTTTCCCCTTCCTCCATGCATTCACCGCAAACTTTTGCTGAGCACGTCAAAGACAAGGTGGAATCTAGTCACAAGTAGATTCCTATTCTTAGGAATACTTACTGATTTTCAAGATATCCTCAGATGAACGTAGGTTAAAACCATTAAAACACGCTGATCCTTAGGAATGAATAAATTAGCATGATCACCTACGCTGCCCAGTAATATTTTCCAAACTAACTTTCTCCAATATGTTATAAGAATCACATTAGCCTATTGCGTTAGGAGAAAAACAAATCTTCGGCAGTGGAGGGATTGAAAAACGCACAGCCAAAGTGGCCTGCACCTTTAGCCAAGAACTGAGAGAACTATGCACTAGGTCCTTAAAAAGGAGCTTAAAGGACAGCAATGGCAGTGGTGGGATTCGGAGCCACGCCCCCGAAGAAACTAAAGCCTTAATCCAGCACCTTAGACCGCTCGGCCACACTACCGCACGTAAAGGCGAACTGAAGGACAACAGGTACTATTCTAAACAAATTAAAGGTTAGCAAATGTTCAGTTGAAAGTAATGGAGTGCAAAAACAATGCAAGTATATGCTACCAGCTTGACAGAATTGACTATGCTGCATAGGGAAAACAGCTGCCGGTCATTTCCCATATGGTCTAGCGGTGAGGATTCCTGGTTTTCACCCAGGCGGCCCGGGTTCGACTCCCGGTATGGGAAGCGTTAGTTTTAATTATTTGAGCATTTTGCTCCTTGTTTTGCTGCTACTGCAATACCTTCAATGAAGCGTGTTTTAAACACTCCATGCAAACAGAGTGCTTCATGCATTTTTTTCATCTGAAGTATCTTGAAAACATGCACAAGTTTGATCACCGATGTAGTCAGGCAACATTCGGCGCTGTAAATGCTTCCAATAAACAAGGCAGTTCCCATACAGTAGACATTGTAGTTATGAAAAGGATGTGCTCCATGGCAGCGGTGGGATTCGAACCCACGCCTCCAAAGAGACTGGAGCCTAAATCCAGCGCCTTAGACCGCTCGGCCACGCTACAATACACGAGGGCGCGCTAAACGTTCAAGACCTATTTTTTTACGGACAATTACAACACCCACTTCCTATGTTCTTGCACTCGCTCCTCTGAACATCTCTGGAGGAAAACCCGCTCACATGCAGATTTCATCCATTTTAAGTATTTGTCGCCTTGCCTGCATTCTGCCTTATCAAAGGCTAAACAGGAATACTAGACAACACTAATTCACAACAGCAATTCTAACCCCTGCCATCTCTTTTCAGACTTTGACTCCTTGCGTCATTCTTCTTCAACAGTTTCCCCTTCCTCCATGCATTCACCGCAAACTTTTGCTGAGCACGTCAAAGACAAGGTGGAATCTAGTCACAAGTAGATTCCTATTCTTAGGAATACTTACTGATTTTCAAGATATCCTCAGATGAACGTAGGTTAAAACCATTAAAACACGCTGATCCTTAGGAATGAATAAATTAGCATGATCACCTACGCTGCCCAGTAATATTTTCCAAACTAACTTTCTCCAATATGTTATAAGAATCACATTAGCCTATTGCGTTAGGAGAAAAACAAATCTTCGGCAGTGGAGGGATTGAAAAACGCACAGCCAAAGTGGCCTGCACCTTTAGCCAAGAACTGAGAGAACTATGCACTAGGTCCTTAAAAAGGAGCTTAAAGGACAGCAATGGCAGTGGTGGGATTCGGAGCCACGCCCCCGAAGAAACTAAAGCCTTAATCCAGCACCTTAGACCGCTCGGCCACACTACCGCACGTAAAGGCGAACTGAAGGACAACAGGTACTATTCTAAACAAATTAAAGGTTAGCAAATGTTCAGTTGAAAGTGATGGAGTGCAAAAACAATGCAAGTATATGCTACCAGCTTGACAGAATTGACTATGCTGCATAGGGAAAACAGCTGCCGTCCATTTCCCATATGGTCTAGCGGTGAGGATTCCTGGTTTTCACCCAGGCGGCCCGGGTTCGACTCCCGGTATGGGAAGCGTTTGTTTTAATTATTTGAGCATTTTGCTCCTTGTTTTGCTGCTGCTGCAATACCTTCAATGAAGCGTGTTTTAAACACTCCATGCAAACAGAGTGCTTCATGCATTTTTTTCATCTGAAGTATCTTGAAAACATGCACAAGTTTGATCACCGATGTAGTCAGGCAACATTCGGCGCTGTAAATGCTTCCAATAAACAAGGCAGTTCCCATACAGTAGACATTGTAGTTATGAAAAGGAGGTGCTCCATGGCAGCGGTGGGATTCGAACCCACGCCTCCAAAGAGACTGGAGCCTAAATCCAGCGCCTTAGACCGCTCGGCCACGCTACCATACACGAGTGCGCGCCAAACGTTCAAGAGCTATTTTTTTACGGACAATTACAACACCCACTTCCTATGTTCTTGCACTCGCTCCTCTGAACATCTCTGGAGGAAAACCCGCTCACATGCAGATTTCATCCATTTTAAGTATTTGTCGCCTTGCCTGCATTATGCCTTATCAAAGGCTAAACAGGAATACTAGACAACACTAATTCACAACAGCAATTCTAAACCCTGCCATCTCTTTTCAGACTTTGACTCCTTGCGTCATTCTTCTTCAACAGTTTCCCCTTCCTCCATGCATTCACCGCAAACTTTTGCTGAGCACGTCAAAGACAAGGTGGAATCTAGTCACAAGTAGATTCCTATTCTTAGGAATACTTACTGATTTTCAAGATATCCTCAGATGAACGTAGGTTAAAACCATTAAAACACGCTGATCCTTAGGAATGAATAAATTAGCATGATCACCTACGCTGCCCAGTAATATTTTCCAAACTAACTTTCTCCAATATGTTATAAGAATCACATTAGCCTATTGCGTTAGGAGAAAAACAAATCTTCGGCAGTGGAGGGATTGAAAAACGCACAGCCAAAGTGGCCTGCACCTTTAGCCAAGAACTGAGAGAACTATGCACTAGGTCCTTAAAAAGGAGCTTAAAGGACAGCAATGGCAGTGGTGGGATTCGGAGCCACGCCCCCGAAGAAACTAAAGCCTTAATCCAGCACCTTAGACCGCTCGGCCACACTACCGCACGTAAAGGCGAACTGAAGGACAACAGGTACTATTCTAAACAAATTAAAGGTTAGCAAATGTTCAGTTGAAAGTAATGGAGTGCAAAAACAATGCAAGTATATGCTACCAGCTTGACAGAATTGACTATGCTGCATAGGGAAAACAGCTGCCGTCCATTTCCCATATGGTCTAGCGGTGAGGATTCCTGGTTTTCACCCAGGCGGCCCGGGTTCGACTCCCGGTATGGGAAGCGTTTGTTTTAATTATTTGAGCATTTTGCTCCTTGTTTTGCTGCTACTGCAATACCTTCAATGAAGCGTGTTTTAAACACTCCATGCAAACAGAGTGCTTCATGCATTTTTTTTATCTGAAGTATCTTGAAAACATGCACAAGTTTGATCACCGATGTAGTCAGGCAACATTCGGCGCTGTAAATGCTTCCAATAAACAAGGCAGTTCCCATACAGTAGACATTGTAGTTATGAAAAGGATGTGCTCCATGGCAGCGGTGGGATTCGAACCCACGCCTCCAAAGAGACTGGAGCCTAAATCCAGCGCCTTAGACCGCTCGGCCACGCTACCATACACGAGTGCGCGCTAAACGTTCAAGACCTATTTTTTTACGGACAATTACAACACCCACTTCCTATGTTCTTGCACTCGCTCCTCTGAACATCTCTGGAGGAAAACCCGCTCACATGCAGATTTCATCCATTTTAAGTATTTGTCGCCTTGCCTGCATTCTGCCTTATCAAAGGCTAAACAGGAATACTAGACAACACTAATTCACAACAGCAATTCTAACCCCTGCCATCTCTTTTCAGACTTTGACTCCTTGCGTCATTCTTCTTCAACAGTTTCCCCTTCCTCCATGCATTCACCGCAAACTTTTGCTGAGCACGTCAAAGACAAGGTGGAATCTAGTCACAAGTAGATTCCTATTCTTAGGAATACTTACTGATTTTCAAGATATCCTCAGATGAACGTAGGTTAAAACCATTAAAACACGCTGATCCTTAGGAATGAATAAATTAGCATGATCACCTACGCTGCCCAGTAATATTTTCCAAACTAACTTTCTCCAATATGTTATAAGAATCACATTAGCCTATTGCGTTAGGAGAAAAACAAATCTTCGGCAGTGGAGGGATTGAAAAAGGCACAGCCAAAGTGGCCTGCACCTTTAGCCAAGAACTGAGAGAACTATGCACTAGGTCCTTAAAAAGGAGCTTAAAGGACAGCAATGGCAGTGGTGGGATTCGGAGCCACGCCCCCGAAGAAACTAAAGCCTTAATCCAGCACCTTAGACCGCTCGGCCACACTACCGCACGTAAAGGCGAACTGAAGGACAACAGGTACTATTCTAAACAAATTAAAGGTTAGCAAATGTTCAGTTGAAAGTGATGGAGTGCAAAAACAATGCAAGTATATGCTACCAGCTTGACAGAATTGACTATGCTGCATAGGGAAAACAGCTGCCGTCCCTTTCCCATATGGTCTAGCGGTGAGGAATCCTGGTTTTCACCCAGGTGGCCTGGGTTCGACTCCCAGTATGGGAAGCGTTTGTTTTAATTATTTGAGCATTTTGCTCCTTGTTTTGCTGCTGCTGCAATACCTTCAATGAAGCGTGTTTTAAACACTCCATGCAAACAGAGTGCTTCATGCATTTTTTTCATCTGAAGTATCTTGAAAACATGCACAAGTTTGATCACCGATGTAGTCAGGCAACATTCGGCGCTGTAAATGCTTCCAATAAACAAGGCAGTTCCCATACAGTAGACATTGTAGTTATGAAAAGGGGATGCTCCATGGCAGCGGTGGGATTCGAACCTACGCCTCCAAAGAGACCGGAGCCTAAATCCAGCGCCTTAGACCGCTCGGCCACGCTACCATACACGAGTGCGCGCCAAACGTTCAAGAGCTATTTTTTTACGGACAATTACAACACCCACTTCCTATGTTCTTGCACTCGCTCCTCTGAACATCTCTGGAGGAAAACCCGCTCACATGCAGATTTCATCCATTTTAAGTATTTGTCGCCTTGCCTGCATTCTGCCTTATCAAAGGCTAAACAGGAATACTAGACAACACTAATTCACAACAGCAATTCTAACCCCTGCCATCTCTTTTCAGACTTTGACTCCTTGCGTCATTCTTCTTCAACAGTTTCCCCTTCCTCCATGCATTCACCGCAAACTTTTGCTGAGCACGTCAAAGACAAGGTGGAATCTAGTCACAAGTAGATTCCTATTCTTAGGAATACTTACTGATTTTCAAGATATCCTCAGATGAACGTAGGTTAAAACCATTAAAACACGCTGATCCTTAGGAATGAATAAATTAGCATGATCACCTACGCTGCCCAGTAATATTTTCCAAACTAACTTTCTCCAATATGTTATAAGAATCACATTAGCCTATTGCGTTAGGAGAAAAACAAATCTTCGGCAGTGGAGGGATTGAAAAACGCACAGCCAAAGTGGCCTGCACCTTTAGCCAAGAACTGAGAGAACTATGCACTAGGTCCTTAAAAAGGAGCTTAAAGGACAGCAATGGCAGTGGTGGGATTCGGAGCCACGCCCCCGAAGAAACTAAAGCCTTAATCCAGCACCTTAGACCGCTCGGCCACACTACCGCACGTAAAGGCGAACTGAAGGACAACAGGTACTATTCTAAACAAATTAAAGGTTAGCAAATGTTCAGTTGAAAGTGATGGAGTGCAAAAACAATGCAAGTATATGCTACCAGCTTGACAGAATTGACTATGCTGCATAGGGAAAACAGCTGCCGTCCCTTTCCCATATGGTCTAGCGGTGAGGAATCCTGGTTTTCACCCAGGTGGCCCGTGTTCGACTCCCAGTATGGGAAGCGTTTGTTTTAATTATTTGAGCATTTTGCTCCTTGTTTTGCTGCTGCTGCAATACCTTCAATGAAGCGTGTTTTAAACACTCCATGCAAACAGAGTGCTTCATGCATTTTTTTCATCTGAAGTATCTTGAAAACATGCACAAGTTTGATCACCGATGTAGTCAGGCAACATTCGGCGCTGTAAATGCTTCCAATAAACAAGGCAGTTCCCATACAGTAGACATTGTAGTTATGAAAAGGGGATGCTCCATGGCAGCGGTGGGATTCGAACCCACGCCTCCAAAGAGACCGGAGCCTAAATCCAGCGCCTTAGACCGCTCGGCCACGCTACCATACACGAGTGCGCGCCAAACGTTCAAGAGCTATTTTTTTACGGACAATTACAACACCCACTTCCTATGTTCTTGCACTCGCTCCTCTGAACATCTCTGAAGGAAAACCCGCTCACATGCAGATTTCATCCATTTTAAGTATTTGTCGCCTTGCCTGCATTCTGCCTTATCAAAGGCTAAACAGGAATACTAGACAACACTAATTCACAACAGCAATTCTAACCCCTGCCATCTCTTTTCAGACTTTGACTCCTTGCGTCATTCTTCTTCAACAGTTTCCCCTTCCTCCATGCATTCACCGCAAACTTTTGCTGAGCACGTCAAAGACAAGGTGGAATCTAGTCACAAGTAGATTCCTATTCTTAGGAATACTTACTGGTTTTCAAGATATCCTCAGATGAACGTAGGTTAAAACCATTAAAACACGCTGATCCTTAGGAATGAATAAATTAGCATGATCACCTACGCTGCCCAGTAATATTTTCCAAACTAACTTTCTCCAATATGTTATAAGAATCACATTAGCCTATTGCGTTAGGAGAAAAACAAATCTTCGGCAGTGGAGGGATTGAAAAACGCACAGCCAAAGTGGCCTGCACCTTTAGCCAAGAACTGAGAGAACTATGCACTAGGTCCTTAAAAAGGAGCTTAAAGGACAGCAATGGCAGTGGTGGGATTCGGAGCCACGCCCCCGAAGAAACTAAAGCCTTAATCCAGCACCTTAGACCGCTCGGCCACACTACCGCACGTAAAGGCGAACTGAAGGACAACAGGTACTATTCTAAACAAATTAAAGGTTAGCAAATGTTCAGTTGAAAGTGATGGAGTGCAAAAACAATGCAAGTATATGCTACCAGCTTGACAGAATTGACTATGCTGCATAGGGAAAACAACTGCCGTCCATTTCCCATATGGTCTAGCGGTGAGGATTCCTGGTTTTCACCCAGGCGGCCCGGGTTCGACTCCCGGTATGGGAAGCGTTTGTTTTAATTATTTGAGCATTTTGCTCCTTGTTTTGCTGCTGCTGCAATACCTTCAATGAAACGTGTTTTAAACACTCCATGCAAACAGAGTGCTTCATGCATTTTTTTCATCTGAAGTATCTTGAAAACATGCACAAGTTTGATCACCGATGTAGTCAGGCAACATTCGGCGCTGTAAATGCTTCCAATAAACAAGGCAGTTCCCATACAGTAGACATTGTAGTTATGAAAAGGAGGTGCTCCATGGCAGCGGTGGGATTCGAACCCACGCCTCCAAAGAGACTGGAGCTTAAATCCAGCGCCTTAGACCGCTCGGCCACGCTACCATACACGAGTGCGCGCCAAACGTTCAAGAGCTATTTTTTTACGGACAATTACAACACCCACTTCCTATGTTCTTGCACTCGCTCCTCTGAACATCTCTGGAGGAAAACCCGCTCACATGCAGATTTCATCCATTTTAAGTATTTGTCGCCTTGCCTGCATTCTGCCTTATCAAAGGCTAAACAGGAATACTAGACAACACTAATTCACAACAGCAATTCTAACCCCTGCCATCTCTTTTCAGACTTTGACTCCTTGCGTCATTCTTCTTCAACAGTTTCCCCTTCCTCCATGCATTCACCGCAAACTTTTGCTGAGCACGTCAAAGACAAGGTGGAATCTAGTCACAAGTAGATTCCGATTCTTTGGAATACTTACTGGTTTTCAAGATATCCTCAGATGAACGTAGGTTAAAACCATTAAAACACGCTGATCCTTAGGAATGAATAAATTAGCATGATCACCTACGCTGCCCAGTAATATTTTCCAAACTAACTTTCTCCAATATGTTATAAGAATCACATTAGCCTATTGCGTTAGGAGAAAAACAAATCTTCGGCAGTGGAGGGATTGAAAAACGCACAGCCAAAGTGACCTGCACCTTTAGCCAAGAACTGAGAGAACTATGCACTAGGTCCTTAAAAAGGAGCTTAAAGGACAGCAATGGCAGTGGTGGGATTCGGAGCCACGCCCCCGAAGAAACTAAAGCCTTAATCCAGCACCTTAGACCGCTCGGCCACACTACCGCACGTAAAGGCGAACTGAAGGACAACAGGTACTATTCTAAACAAATTAAAGGTTAGCAAATGTTCAGTTGAAAGTGATGGAGTGCAAAAACAATGCAAGTATATGCTACCAGCTTGACAGAATTGACTATGCTGCATAGGGAAAACAGCTGCCGTCCATTTCCCATATGGTCTAGCGGTGAGGATTCCTGGTTTTCACCCAGGCGGCCCGGGTTCGACTCCCGGTATGGGAAGCGTTTGTTTTAATTATTTGAGCATTTTGCTCCTTGTTTTGCTGCTGCTGCAATACCTTCAATGAAGCGTGTTTTAAACACTCCATGCAAACAGAGTGCTTCATGCATTTTTTTCATCTGAAGTATCTTGAAAACATGCACAAGTTTGATCACCGATGTAGTCAGGCAACATTCGGCGCTGTAAATGCTTCCAATAAACAAGGCAGTTCCCATACAGTAGACATTGTAGTTATGAAAAGGAGGTGCTCCATGGCAGCGGTGGGATTCGAACCCACGCCTCCAAAGAGACTGGAGCCTAAATCCAGCGTCTTAGAACGCTCGGCCACGCTATCATACACGAGATCGTGCCAAACGTTCAAGAGCTATTTTTTTACGGACAATTACAACACCCAATTCCTATGTTCTTGCACTCGCTCCTCTGAACATCTCTGGAGGAAAACCCGCTCACATGCAGATTTCATCCATTTTAAGTATTTGTCGACTTGCCTGCATTCTGCCTTATCAAAGGCTAAACAGGAATACTAGACAACACTAATTCACAACAGCAATTCTAACCCCTGCATCTCTTTTCAGACTTTGACTCCTTGCGTCATTCTTCTTCAACAGTTTCCCCTTCCTCCATGCATTCACCGCAAACTTTTGCTGAGCACGTCAAAGACAAGGTGGAATCTAGTCACAAGTAGATTCCTATTCTTAGGAATACTTACTGATTTTCAAGATATCCTCAGATGAACGTAGGTTAAAACCATTAAAACACGCTGATCCTTAGGAATGAATAAATTAGCATGATCACCTACGCTGCCCAGTAATATTTTCCAAACTAACTTTCTCCAATATGTTATAAGAATCACATTAGCCTATTGCGTTAGGAGAAAAACAAATCTTCGGCAGTGGAGGGATTGAAAAACGCACAGCCAAAGTGGCCTGCACCTTTAGCCAAGAACTGAGAGAACTATGCACTAGGTCCTTAAAAAGGAGCTTAAAGGACAGCAATGGCAGTGGTGGGATTCGGAGCCACGCCCCCGAAGAAACTAAAGCCTTAATCCAGCACCTTAGACCGCTCGGACACACTACCGCACGTAAAGGCGAACTGAAGGACAACAGGTACTATTCTAAACAAATTAAAGGTTAGCAAATGTTCAGTTGAAAGTGATGGAGTGCAAAAACAATGCAAGTATATGCTACCAGCTTGACAGAATTGACTATGCTGCATAGGGAAAACAGCTGCCGTCCATTTCCCATATGGTCTAGCGGTGAGGATTCCTGGTTTTCACCCAGGCGGCCCGGGTTCGACTCCCGGTATGGGAAGCGTTTGTTTTAATTATTTGAGCATTTTGCTCCTTGTTTTGCTGCTGCTGCAATACCTTCAATGAAGCGTGTTTTAAACACTCCATGCAAACAGAGTGCTTCATGCATTTTTTTCATCTGAAGTATCTTGAAAACATGCACAAGTTTGATCACCGATGTAGTCAGGCAACATTTGGCGCTGTAAATGCTTCCAATAAACAAGGCAGTTCCCATACAGTAGACATTGTAGTTATGAAAAGGAGGTGCTCCATGGCAGCGGTGGGATTCGAACCCACGCCTCCAAAGAGACTGGAGCCTAAATCCAGCGCCTTAGACCGCTCGGCCACGCTACCATACACGAGTGCGCGCCAAACGTTCAAGAGCTATTTTTTTACGGACAATTACAACACCCACTTCCTATGTTCTTGCACTCGCTCCTCTGAACATCTCTGGAGGAAAACCCGCTCACATGCAGATTTCATCCATTTTAAGTATTTGTCGCCTTGCCTGCATTCTGCCTTATCAAAGGCTAAACAGGAATACTAGACAACACTAATTCACAACAGCAATTCTAACCCCTGCCATCTCTTTTCAGACTTTGACTCCTTGCGTCATTCTTCTTCAACAGTTTCCCCTTCCTCCATGCATTCACCGCAAACTTTTGCTGAGCACGTCAAAGACAAGGTGGAATCTAGTCACAAGTAGATTCCTATTCTTAGGAATACTTACTGATTTTCAAGATATCCTCAGATGAACGTAGGTTAAAACCATTAAAACACGCTGATCCTTAGGAATGAATAAATTAGCATGATCACCTACGCTGCCCAGTAATATTTTCCAAACTAACTTTCTCCAATATGTTATAAGAATCACATTAGCCTATTGCGTTAGGAGAAAAACAAATCTTCGGCAGTGGAGGGATTGAAAAACGCACAGCCAAAGTGGCCTGCACCTTTAGCCAAGAACTGAGAGAACTATGCACTAGGTCCTTAAAAAGGAGCTTAAAGGACAGCAATGGCAGTGGTGGGATTCGGAGCCACGCCCCCGAAGAAACTAAAGCCTTAATCCAGCACCTTAGACCGCTCGGCCACACTACCGTACGTAAAGGCGAACTGAAGGACAACAGGTACTATTCTAAACAAATTAAAGGTTAGCAAATGTTCAGTTGAAAGTGATGGAGTGCAAAAACAATGCAAGTATATGCTACCAGCTTGACAGAATTGACTATGCTGCATAGGGAAAACAGCTGCCGTCTGTTTCCCATATGGTCTAGCGGTGAGGATTCCTGGTTTTCACCCAGGCGGCCCGGGTTCGACTCCCGGTATGGGAAGCGTTTGTTTTAATTATTTGAGGATTTTGCTCCTTGTTTTGCTGCTGCTGCAACACCTTCAATGAAGCGTGTTTTAAACACTCCATGCAAACAGAGTGCTTCATGCATTTTTTTCATCTGAAGTATCTTGAAAACATGCACAAGTTTGATCACCGATGTAGTCAGGCAACATTCGGCGCTGTAAATGCTTCCAATAAACAAGGCAGTTCCCATACAGTAGACATTGTAGTTATGAAAAGGAGGTGCTCCATGGCAGCGGTGGGATTCGAACCCACGCCTCCAAAGAGACTGGAGCCTAAATCCAGCGCCTTAGACCGCTCGGCCACGCTACCATACACGAGTGCGCGCCAAACGTTCAAGAGCTATTTTTTTACGGACAATTACAACACCCACTTCCTATGTTCTTGCACTCGCTCCTCTGAACATCTCTGGAGGAAAACCCGCTCACATGCAGATTTCATCCATTTTAAGTATTTGTCGCCTTGCCTGCATTCTGCCTTATCAAAGGCTAAACAGGAAAACTAGACAACACTAATTCACAACAGCAATTCTAACCCCTGCCATCTCTTTTCAGACTTTGACTCCTTGCGTCATTCTTCTTCAACAGTTTCCCCTTCCTCCATGCATTCACCGCAAACTTTTGCTGAGCACGTCAAAGACAAGGTGGAATCTAGTCACAAGTAGATTCCTATTCTTAGGAATACTTACTGATTTTCAAGATATCCTCAGATGAACGTAGGTTAAAACCATTAAAACACGCTGATCCTTAGGAATGAATAAATTAGCATGATCACCTACGCTGCCCAGTAATATTTTCCAAACTAACTTTCTCCAATATGTTATAAGAATCACATTAGCCTATTGCGTTAGGAGAAAAACAAATCTTCGGCAGTGGAGGGATTGAAAAACGCACAGCCAAAGTGGCCTGCACCTTTAGCCAAGAACTGAGAGAACTATGCACTAGGTCCTTAAAAAGGAGCTTAAAGGACAGCAATGGCAGTGGTGGGATTCGGAGCCACGCCCCCGAAGAAACTAAAGCCTTAATCCAGCACCTTAGACCGCTCGGCCACACTACCGCACGTAAAGGCGAACTGAAGGACAACAGGTACTATTCTAAACAAATTAAAGGTTAGCAAATGTTCAGTTGAAAGTGATGGAGTGCAAAAACAATGCAAGTATATGCTACCAGCTTGACAGAATTGACTATGCTGCATAGGGAAAACAGCTGCCGTCTGTTTCCCATATGGTCTAGCGGTGAGGATTCCTGGTTTTCACCCAGGCGGCCCGGGTTCGACTCCCGGTATGGGAAGCGTTTGTTTTAATTATTTGAGGATTTTGCTCCTTGTTTTGCTGCTGCTGCAACACCTTCAATGAAGCGTGTTTTAAACACTCCATGCAAACAGAGTGCTTCATGCATTTTTTTCATCTGAAGTATCTTGAAAACATGCACAAGTTTGATCACCGATGTAGTCAGGCAACATTCGGCGCTGTAAATGCTTCCAATAAACAAGGCAGTTCCCATACAGTAGACATTGTAGTTATGAAAAGGAGGTGCTCCATGGCAGCGGTGGGATTCGAACCCACGCCTCCAAAGAGACTGGAGCCTAAATCCAGCGCCTTAGACCGCTCGGCCACGCTACCATACACGAGTGCGCGCCAAACGTTCAAGAGCTATTTTTTTACGGACAATTACAACACCCACTTCCTATGTTCTTGCACTCGCTCCTCTGAACATCTCTGGAGGAAAACCCGCTCACATGCAGATTTCATCCATTTTAAGTATTTGTCGCCTTGCCTGCATTCTGCCTTATCAAAGGCTAAACAGGAATACTAGACAACACTAATTCACAACAGCAATTCTAACCCCTGCCATCTCTTTTCAGACTTTGACTCCTTGCGTCATTCTTCTTCAACAGTTTCCCCTTCCTCCATGCATTCACCGCAAACTTTTGCTGAGCACGTCAAAGACAAGGTGGAATCTAGTCACAAGTAGATTCCTATTCTTAGGAATACTTACTGATTTTCAAGATATCCTCAGATGAACGTAGGTTAAAACCATTAAAACACGCTGATCCTTAGGAATGAATAAATTAGCATGATCACCTACGCTGCCCAGTAATATTTTCCAAACTAACTTTCTCCAATATGTTATAAGAATCACATTAGCCTATTGCGTTAGGAGAAAAACAAATCTTCGGCAGTGGAGGGATTGAAAAACGCACAGCCAAAGTGGCCTGCACCTTTAGCCAAGAACTGAGAGAACTATGCACTAGGTCCTTAAAAAGGAGCTTAAAGGACAGCAATGGCAGTGGTGGGATTCGGAGCCACGCCCCCGAAGAAACTAAAGCCTTAATCCAGCACCTTAGACCGCTCGGCCACACTACCGCACGTAAAGGCGAACTGAAGGACAACAGGTACTATTCTAAACAAATTAAAGGTTAGCAAATGTTCAGTTGAAAGTGATGGAGTGCAAAAACAATGCAAGTATATGCTACCAGCTTGACAGAATTGACTATTCTGCATAGGGAAAACAGCTGCCGTCCATTTCCCATATGGTCTAGCGGTGAGGATTCCTGGTTTTCACCCAGGCGGCCCGGGTTCGACTCCCGGTATGGGAAGCGTTTGTTTTAATTATTTGAGCATTTTGCTCCTTGTTTTGCTGCTGCTGCAATACCTTCAATGAAGCGTGTTTTAAACACTCCATGCAAACAGAGTGCTTCATGCATTTTTTTCATCTGAAGTATCTTGAAAACATGCACAAGTTTGATCACCGATGTAGTCAGGCAACATTCGGCGCTGTAAATGCTTCCAATAAACAAGGCAGTTCCCATACAGTAGACATTGTAGTTATGAAAAGGAGGTGCTCCATGGCAGCGGTGGGATTCGAACCCACGCCTCCAAAGAGACTGGAGCCTAAATCCAGCGCCTTAGACCGCTCGGCCACGCTACCATACACGAGTGCACGCCAAACGTTCAAGACCTATTTTTTTACGGACAATTACAACACCCACTTCCTATGTTCTTGCACTCGCTCCTCTGAACATCTCTGGAGGAAAACCCGCTCACATGCAGATTTCATCCATTTTAAGTATTTGTCGCCTTGCCTGCATTCTGCCTTATCAAAGGCTAAACAGGAATACTAGACAACACGAATTCACAACAGCAATTCTAACCCCTGCCATCTCTTTTCAGACTTTGACTCCTTGCGTCATTCTTCTTCAACAGTTTCCCCTTCCTCCATGCATTCACCGCAAACTTTTGCTGAGCACGTCAAAGACAAGGTGGAATCTAGTCACAAGTAGATTCCTATTCTTAGGAATACTTACTGATTTTCAAGATATCCTCAGATGAACGTAGGTTAAAACCATTAAAACACGCTGATCCTTAGGAATGAATAAATTAGCATGATCACCTACGCTGCCCAATAATATTTTCCAAACTAACTTTCTCCAATATGTTATAAGAATCACATTAGCCTATTGCGTTAGGAGAAAAACAAATCTTCGGCAGTGGAGGGATTGAAAAACGCACAGCCAAAGTGGCCTGCACCTTTAGCCAAGAACTGAGAGAACTATGCACTAGGTCCTTAAAAAGGAGCTTAAAGGACAGCAATGGCAGTGGTGGGATTCGGAGCCACGCCCCCGAAGAAACTAAAGCCTTAATCCAGCACCTTAGACCGCTCGGCCACACTACCGCACGTAAAGGCGAACTGAAGGACAACAGGTACTATTCTAAACAAATTAAAGGTTAGCAAATGTTCAGTTGAAACTGATGGAGTGCAAAAACAATGCAAGTATATGCTACCAGCTTGACAGAATTGACTATGCTGCATAGGGAAAACAGCTGCCGTTTGTTTCCCATATGGTCTAGCGGTGAGGATTCCTGGTTTTCACCCAGGCGGCCCGGGTTCGACTCCCGGTATGGGAAGCGTTTGTTTTAATTATTTGAGCATTTTGCTCCTTGTTTTGCTGCTGCTGCAATACCTTCAATGAAGCGTGTTTTAAACACTCCATGCAAACAGAGTGCTTCATGCATTTTTTTCATCTGAAGTATCTTGAAAACATGCACAAGTTTGATCACCGATGTAGTCAGGCAACATTCGGCGCTGTAAATGCTTCCAATAAATAAGGCAGTTCCCATACAGTAGACATTGTAGTTATGAAAAGGAGGTGCTCTATGACAGCGGTGGGATTCGAACCCACGCCTCCAAAGAAACTGGAGCCTAAATTCAGCGCCTTAGACCGCTCGGCCACGCTACCATACACGAGTGCGCGTCAAACGTTCAAGAGCTATTTTTTTACGGACAATTACAACACCCACTTCCTATGTTCTTGCACTCGCTCCTCTGAACATCTCTGGAGGAAAACCCGCTCACATGCAGATTTCATCCATTTTAAGTATTTGTCGCCTTGCCTGCATTCTGCCTTATCAAAGGCTAAACAGGAATACTAGACAACACTAATTCACAACAGCAATTCTAACCCCTGCCATCTCTTTTCAGACTTTGACTCCTTCCGTCACTCTTCTTCAACAGTTTCCCCTTCCTCCATGCATTCACCGCAAACTTTTGCTGAGCACGTCAAAGACAAGGTGGAATCTAGTCACAAGTAGATTCCTATTCTTAGGAATACTTACTGATTTTCAAGATATCCTCAGATGAACGTAGGTTAAAACCATTAAAACACGCTGATCCTTAGGAATGAATAAATTAGCATGATCACCTACGCTGCCCAGTAATATTTTCCAAACTAACTTTCTCCAATATGTTATAAGAATCACATTAGCCTATTGCGTTAGGAGAAAAACAAATCTTCGGCAGTGGAGGGATTGAAAAACGCACAGCCAAAGTGGCCTGCACCTTTAGCCAAGAACTGAGAGAACTATGCACTAGGTCCTTAAAAAGGAGCTTAAAGGACAGCAATGGTAGTGGTGGGATTCGTAGCCACGCCCCCAAAGAAACTAAAGCCTTAATCCAGCACCTTAGACCGCTCGGCCACACTACCGCACGTAAAGGCGAACTGAAGGACAACAGGTACTATTCTAAACAAATTAAAGGTTAGCAAATGTTCAGTTGAAAGTGATGGAGTGCAAAAACAATGCAAGTATATGCTACCAGCTTGACAGAATTGACTATGCTGCATAGGGAAAACAGCTGCCGTCCATTTCCCATCTGGTCTAGCGGTGAGGATTCCTGGTTTTCACCCAGGCGGCCCGGGGTTCGACTCCCGATATGGGAAGCGTTTGTTTCAATTATTTGAGCATTTTGCTCCTTGTTTTGCTGCTGCTGCAATACCTTCAATGAAGCGTGTTTTAAACACTCCATGCAAACAGAGTGCTTCATGCATTTTTTTCATCTGAAGTATCTTGAAAACATGCACAAGTTTGATCACCGATGTAGTCAGGCAACATTCGGCGCTGTTAATGCTTCCAATAAACAAGGCAGTTCCCATACAGTAGACATGAAAAGGAGGTGCTCCATGGCAGCGGTGGGATTCGAACTCACGCCTCCAAAGAGACTGGAGCCTAAAACCAGAGCCTTAGACCGCTCGGCCACGCTACCATACACGAGTGCTTGCCAAACGTTCAAGAGCTATTTTTTTACGGACAATTACAACACCCACTTCCTATGTTCTTGCACTCGCTCCTCTGAACATCTCTGGAGGAAAACCCGCTCACATGCAGATTTCATCCATTTTAAGTATTTGTCGCCTTGCCTGCATTCTGCCTTATCAAAGGCTAAACAGGAATACTAGACAACACTAATTCACAACAGCAATTCTAACCCCTGCCATATCTTTTCAGACTTTGACTACTTGCGTCATTCTTCTTCAACAGTTTCCCCTTCCTCCATGCATTCACTGCAAACTTTTGCTGAGCACGTCAAAGACAAGGTGGAATCTAGTCACAAGTAGATTCCTATTCTTAGGAATACTTACTGATTTTCAAGATATCCTCAGATGAACGTAGGTTAAAACCATTAAAACACGCTGATCCTTAGGAATGAATAAATTAGCATGATCACCTACGCTGCCCAGTAATATTTTCCAAACTAACTTTCTCCAATATGTTATAAGAATCACATTAGCCTATTGCGTTAGGAGAAAAACAAATCTTCGGCAGTGGAGGGATTGACAAACGCACAGCCAAAGTGGCCTGCACCTTTAGCCAAGAACTGAGAGAACTATGCACTAGGTCCTTAAAAAGGAGCTTAAAGGACAGCAATGGCAGTGGTGGGATTCGGAGCCACGCCCCCGAAGAAACTAAAGCCTTAATCCAGCACCTTAGACCGCTCGGCCACACTACCGCACGTAAAGGCGAACTGAAGGACAACAGGTACTATTCTAAACAAATTAAAGGTTAGCAAATGTTCAGTTGAAAGTGATGGAGTGCAAAAACAATGCAAGTATATGCTACCAGCTTGACAGAATTGACTATGCTGCATAGGGAAAACAGCTGCCGTTTGTTTCCCATATGGTCTAGCGGTGAGGATTCCTGGTTTTCACCCAGGCGGCCCGGGTTCGACTCCCGGTATGGGAAGCGTTTGTTTTAATTATTTGAGCATTTTGCTCCTTGTTTTGCTGCTGCTGCAATACCTTCAATGAAGCGTGTTTTAAACACTCCATGCAAACAGAGTGCTTCATGCATTTTTTTCATCTGAAGTATCTTGAAAACATGCACAAGTTTGATCACCGATGTAGTCAGGCAACATTCGGCGCTGTAAATGCTTCCAATAAACAAGGCAGTTCCCATACAGTAGACATTGTAGTTATGAAAAGGAGGTGCTCTATGGCAGCGGTGGGATTCGAACCCACGCCTCCAAAGAGACTGGAGCCTAAATCCAGCTCCTTAGACCGCTCGGCCACGCTAGCATACACGAGTGCGCGCCAAACGTTCAAGAGCTATTTTTTTACGGACAATTACAACACCCACTTCCTATGTTCTTGCACTCGCTCCTCTGAACATCTCTGGAGGAAAACCCGCTCACATGCAGATTTCATCCATTTTAAGTATTTGTCGCCTTGCCTGCATTCTGCCTTATCAAAGGCTAAACAGGAATACTAGACAACACTAATTCACAACAGCAATTCTAACCCCTGCCATCTCTTTTCAGACTTTGACTCCTTGCGTCATTCTTCTTCAACAGTTTCCCCTTCCTCCATGCATTCACCGCAAACTTTTGCTGAGCACGTCAAAGACAAGGTGGAATCTAGTCACAAGTAGATTCCTATTCTTAGGAATACTTACTGATTTTCAAGATATCCTCAGATGAACGTAGGTTAAAACCATTAAAACACGCTGATCCTTAGGAATGAATAAATTAGCATGATCACCTACGCTGCCCAGTAATATTTTCCAAACTAACTTTCTCCAATATGTTATAAGAATCACATTAGCCTATTGCGTTAGGAGAAAAACAAATCTTCGGCAGTGGAGGGATTGAAAAACGCACAGCCAAAGTGGCCTGCACCTTTAGCCAAGAACTGAGAGAACTATGCACTAGGTCCTTAAAAAGGAGCTTAAAGGACAGCAATGGCAGTGGTGGGATTCGGAGCCACGCCCCCGAAGAAACTAAAGCCTTAATCCAGCACCTTAGACCGCTCGGCCACACTACCGCACGTAAAGGCGAACTGAAGGACAACAGGTACTATTCTAAACAAATTAAAGGTTAGCAAATGTTCAGTTGAAAGTGATGGAGTGCAAAAACAATGCAAGTATATGCTACCAGCTTGACAGAATTGACTATGCTGCATAGGGAAAACAGCTGCCGTCCATTTCCCATATGGTCTAGCGGTGAGGATTCCTGGTTTTCACCCAAGCGGCCCGGGTTTGACTCCCGGTATGGGAAGCGTTTGTTTTAATTATTTGAGCATTTTGCTCCTTGTTTTGCTGCTGCTGCAATACCTTCAATGAAGCGTGTTTTAAACACTCCAGGCAAACAGAGTGCTTCATGCATTTTTTTCATCTGAAGTATCTTGAAAACATGCACAAGTTTGATCACCGATGTAGTCAGGCAACATTCGGCGCTGTAAATGCTTCCAATAAACAAGGCAGTTCCCATACAGTAGACATTGTAGTTATGAAAAGGAGGTGCTCCATGGCAGCGGTGGGATTCGAACACACGCCTCCAAAGAGACTGGAGCCTAAATCCAGCGCCTTAGACCGCTCGGCCACGCTACCATACACGAGTGCGCGCTAAACGTTCAAGAGCTATTTTTTTACGGACAATTACAACTCCCACTTCCTATGTTCTTGCACTCGCTCCTCTGAACATCTCTGGAGGAAAACCCGCTCACATGCAGATTTCATCCATTTTAAGTATTTGTCGCCTTGCCTGCATTCTGCCTTATCAAAGGCTAAACAGGAATACTAGACAACACTAATTCACAACAGCAATTCTAACCCCTGCCATCTCTTTTCAGACTTTGACTCCTTGCGTCATTCTTCTTCAACAGTTTCCCCTTCCTCCATGCATTCACCGCAAACTTTTGCTGAGCACGTCAAAGACAAGGTGGAATCTAGTCACAAGTAGATTCCTATTCTTAGGAATACTTACTGATTTTCAAGATATCCTCAGATGAACGTAGGTTAAAACCATTAAAACACGCTGATCCTTAGGAATGAATAAATTAGCATGATCACCTACGCTGCCCAGTAATATTTTCCAAACTAACTTTCTCCAATATGTTATAAGAATCACATTAGCCTATTGCGTTAGGAGAAAAACAAATCTTCGGCAGTGGAGGGATTGAAAAACGCACAGCCAAAGTGGCCTGCACCTTTAGCCAAGAACTGAGAGAACTATGCACTAGGTCCTTAAAAAGGAGCTTAAAGGACAGCAATGGCAGTGGTGGGATTCGGAGCCACGCCCCCAAAGAAACTAAAGCCTTAATCCAGCACCTTAGACCGCTCGGCCACACTACCGCACGTAAAGGCGAACTGAAGGACAACAGGTACTATTCTAAACAAATTAAAGGTTAGCAAATGTTCAGTTGAAAGTGATGGAGTGCAAAAACAATGCAAGTATATGCTACCAGCTTGACAGAATTGACTATGCTGCATAGGGAAAACAGCTGCTGTCCGTTTCCCATATGGTCTAGCGGTGAGGATTCCTGGTTTTCACCCAGGCGGCCCGGGTTCGACTCCCGGTATGGGAAGCGTTTGTTTTAATTATTTGAGCATTTTGCTCCTTGTTTTGCTGCTGCTGCAATACCTTCAATGAAGCGTGTTATAAACACTCCATGCAAACAGAGTGCTTCATGCATTTTTTTCATCTGAAGTATCTTGAAAACATGCACAAGTTTGATCACCGATGTAGTCAGGCAACATTCGGCGCTGTAAATGCTTCCAATAAACAAGGCAGTTCCCATACAGTAGACATTGTAGTTATGAAAAGGAGGTGCTCCATGGCAGCGGTGGGATTCGAACCTACGCCTCCAAAGAGACTGGAGCCTAAATCCAGCGCCTTAGACCGCTCGGCCACGCTACCATACACGAGTGTGCGCCAAACGTTCAAGAGCTATTTTTTTACGGACAATTACAACACCCACTTCCTATGTTCTTGCACTCGCTCCTCTGAACATCTCTGGAGGAAAACCCTCTCACATGCAGATTTCATCCATTTTAAGTATTTGTCGCCTTGCCTGCATTCTGCCTTATCAAAGGCTAAACAGGAATACTAGACAACACTAATTCACAACAGCAATTCTAACCCCTGCCATCTCTTTTCAGACTTTGACTCCTTGCGTCATTCTTCTTCAACAGTTTCCCCTTCCTCCATGCATTCACCGCAAACTTTTGATGAGCACGTCAAAGACAAGGTGGAATCTAGTCACAAGTAGATTCCTATTCTTAGGAATACTTACTGATTTTCAAGATATCCTCAGATGAACGTAGGTTAAAACCATTAAAACACGCTGATCCTTAGGAATGAATAAATTAGCATGATCACCTACGCTGCCCAGTAATATTTTCCAAACTAACTTTCTCCAATATGTTATAAGAATCACATTAGCCTATTGCGTTAGGAGAAAAACAAATCTTCGGCAGTGGAGGGATTGAAAAACGCACAGCCAAAGTGGCCTGCACCTTTAGCCAAGAACTGAGAGAACTATGCACTAGGTCCTTAAAAAGGAGCTTAAAGGACAGCAATGGCAGTGGTGGGATTCGGAGCCACGCCCCCGAAGAAACTAAAGCCTTAATCCAGCACCTTAGACCGCTCGGCCACACTACCGCACGTAAAGGCGAACTGAAGGACAACAGGTACTATTCTAAACAAATTAAAGGTTAGCAAATGTTCAGTTGAAAGTGATGGAGTGCAAAAACAATGCAAGTATATGCTACCAGCTTGACAGAATTGACTATGCTGCATAGGGAAAACAGCTGCTGTCCATTTCCCATATGGTCTAGCGGTGAGGATTCCTGGTTTTCACCCAGGCGGCCCGGGTTCGACTCCCGGTATGGGAAGCGTTTGTTTTAATTATTTGAGCATTTTGCTCCTTGTTTTGCTGCTGCTGCAATACCTTCAATGAAGCGTGTTTTAAACACTCCATGCAAACAGAGTGCTTCATGCATTTTTTTCATCTGAAGTATCTTGAAAACATGCACAAGTTTGATCACCGATGTAGTCAGGCAACATTCGGCGCTGTAAATGCTTCCAATAAACAACGCAGTTCCCATACAGTAGACATTGTAGTTATGAAAAGGAGGTGCTCCATGGCAGCGGTGGGATTCGAACCCACGCCTCCAAAGAGACTGGAGTCTAAATCCAGAGCCTTAGACCGCTCGGCCACGCTACCATACACGAGTGCGCGCCAAACGTTCAAGAGCTATTTTTTTACGGACAATTACAACACCCACTTTCTATGTTCTTGCACTCGCTCCTCTGAACATCTCTGGAGGAAAACCCGCTCACGTGCAGATTTCATCCATTTTAAGTATTTGTCGCCTTGCCTGCATTCTGCCTTATCAAAGGCTAAACAGGAATACTAGACAACACTAATTCACAACAGCAATTCTAACCCCTGCCATCTCTTTTCAGACTTTGACTCCTTGCGTCATTCTTCTTCAACAGTTTCCCCTTCCTCCATGCATTCACCGCAAACTTTTGCTGAGCACGTCAAAGACAAGGTGGAATCTAGTCACAAGTAGATTCCTATTCTTAGGAATACTTACTGATTTTCAAGATATCCTCAGATGAACGTAGGTTAAAACCATTAAAACACGCTGATCCTTAGGAATGAATAAATTAGCATGATCACCTACGCTGCCCAGTAATATTTTCCAAACGAACTTTCTCCAATATGTTATAAGAATCACATTAGCCTATTGCGTTAGGAGAAAAACAAATCTTCGGCAGTGGAGGGATTGAAAAACGCACAGCCAAAGTGGCCTGCACCTTTAGCCAAGAACTGAGAGAACTATGCACTAGGTCCTTAAAAAGGAGCTTAAAGGACAGCAATGGCAGTGGTGGGATTCGGAGCCACGCCCCCGAAGAAACTAAAGCCTTAATCCAGCACCTTAGACCGCTCGGCCACACTACCGCACGTAAAGGCGAACTGAAGGACAACAGGAACTATTCTAAACAAATTAAAGGTTAGCAAATGTTCAGTTGAAAGTGATGGAGTGCAAAAACAATGCAAGTATATGCTACCAGCTTGACAGAATTGACTGTGCTGCATAGGGAAAACAGCTGCCGTCCATTTCCCATATGGTCTAGCGGTGAGGATTCCTAGTTTTCACCCAGGCGGCCCGGGTTCGACTCCCGGTATGGGAAGCATTTGTTTTAATTATTTGAGCATTTTGCTCCTTGTTTTGCTGCTGCTGCAATACCTTCAATGAAGCGTGTTTTAAACACTCCATGCAAACAGAGTGCTTCATGCATTTTTTTCATCTGAAGTATCTTGAAAACATGCACAAGTTTGATCACCGATGTAGTCAGGCAACATTCGGCGCTGTAAATGCTTCCAATAAACAAGGCAGTTCCCATACAATAGACATTGTAGTTATGAAAAGGAGGGGCTCCATGGCAGCGGTGGGATTCGAACCCACGCCTCCAAAGAGACTGGAGCTTAAATCCAGCCCCTTAGACCGCTCGGCCACGCTACCATACACGAGTGCGCGCCAAACGTTCAAGAGCTATTTTTTTACGGACAATTACAACACCCACTTCCTATGTTCTTGCACTCGCTCCTCTGAACATCTCTGGAGGAAAACCCGCTCACGTGCAGATTTCATCCATTTTAAGTATTTGTCGCCTTGCCTGCATTCTGCCTTATCAAAGGCTAAACAGGAATACTAGACAACACTAATTCACAACAGCAATTCTAACCCCTGCCATCTCTTTTCAGACTTTGACTCCTTGCGTCATTCTTCTTCAACAGTTTCCCCTTCCTCCATGCATTCACCGCAAACTTTTGCTGAGCACGTCAAAGACAAGGTGGAATCTAGTCACAAGTAGATTCCTATTCTTAGGAATACTTACTGATTTTCAAGATATCCTCAGATGAACGTAGGTTAAAACCATTAAAACACGCTGATCCTTAGGAATGAATAAATTAGCATGATCACCTACGCTGCCCAGTAATATTTTCCTAACTAACTTTCTCCAATATGTTATAAGAATCACATTAGCCTATTGCGTTAGGAGAAAAACAAATCTTCGGCAGTGGAGGGATTGAAAAACGCACAGCCAAAGTGGCCTGCACCTTTAGCCAAGAACTGAGAGAACTATGCACTAGGTCCTTAAAAAGGAGCTTAAAGGACAGCAATGGCAGTGGTGGGATTCGGAGCCACGCCCCCGAAGAAACTAAAGCCTTAATCCAGCACCTTAGACCGCTCGGCCACACTACCGCACGTAAAGGCGAACTGAAGGACAACAGGTACTATTCTAAACAAATTAAAGGTTAGCAAATGTTCAGTTGAAAGTGATGGAGTGCAAAAACAATGCAAGTATATGCTACCAGCTTGACAGAATTGACTATGCTGCATAGGGAAAACAGCTCCCGTCCATTTCCCATATGGTCTAGCGGTGAGGATTCCTGGTTTTCACCCAGGCGGCCCGGGTTCGACTCCCGGTATGGGAAGCGTTTGTTTTAATTATTTGAGCATTTTGCTCCTTGTTTTGCTGCTGCTGCAATACCTTCAATGAAGCGTGTTTTAAACACTCCATGCAAACAGAGTGCTTCATGCATTTTTTTCATCTGAAGTATCTTGAAAACATGCACAAGTTTGATCACCGATGTAGTCAGGCAACATTCGGCGCTGTAAATGCTTCCAATAAACAAGGCAGTTCCCATACAGTAGACATTGTAGTTATGAAAAGGAGGTGCTCCATGGCAGCGGTGGGATTCGAACCCACGCCTCCAAAGAGACTGGAGCCTAAATCCAGCGCCTTAGACGCTCGGCCACGCTACCATACACGAGTACGCGCCAAACGTTCAAGAGCTATTTTTTTACGGACAATTACAACACCCACTTCCTATGTTCTTGCACTCGCTCCTCTGAACATCTCTGGAGGAAAACCCGCTCACATGCAGATTTCATCCATTTTATGTATTTGTCGCCTTGCCTGCATTCTGCCTTATCAAAGGCTAAACAGGAATACTAGACAACACTAATTCACAACAGCAATTCTAACCCCTGCCATCTCTTTTCAGACTTTGACTCCTTGCGTCATTCTTCTTCAACAGTTTCCCCTTCCTCCATGCATTCACCGCAAACTTTTGCTGAGCACGTCAAAGACAAGGTGGAATCTAGTCACAAGTAGATTCCTATTCTTAGGAATACTTACTGATTTTCAAGATATCCTCAGATGAATGTAGGTTAAAACCATTAAAACACGCTGATCCTTAGGAATGAATAAATTAGCATGATCACCTACGCTGCCCAGTAATATTTTCCAAACTAACTTTCTCCAATATGTTATAAGAATCACATTAGCCTATTGCGTTAGGAGAAAAACAAATCTTCGGCAGTGGAGGGATTGAAAAACGCACAGCCAAAGTGGCCTGCACCTTTAGCCAAGAACTGAGAGAACTATGCACTAGGTCCTTAAAAAGGAGCTTAAAGGACAGCAATGGCAGTGGTGGGATTCGGAGCCACGCCCCCGAAGAAACTAAAGCCTTAATCCAGCACCTTAGACCGCTCGGCCACACTACCGCACGTAAAGGCGAACTGAAGGACAACAGGTACTATTCTAAACAAATTAAAGGTTAGCAAATGTTCAGTTGAAAGTGATGGAGTGCAAAAACAATGCAAGTATATGCTACCAGCTTGACAGAATTGACTATGCTGCATAGGGAAAACAACTGCCGTCCATTTCCCATATGCTCTAGCGGTGACGATTCCTGGTTTTCACCCAGGCGGCCCGTGTTCGACTCCCGGTATGGGAAGCGTTTGTTTTAATTATTTGAGCATTTTGCTCCTTGTTTTGCTGCTGCTGCAATACCTTCAATGAAGCGTGTTTTAAACACTCCATGCAAACAGAGTGCTTCATGCATTTTTTTCATCTGAAGTATCTTGAAAACATGCACAAGTTTGATCACCGATGTAGTCAGGCAACATTCGGCGCTGTAAATGCTTCCAATAAACAAGGCAGTTCCCATACAGTAGACATTGTAGTTATGAAAAGGAGGTGCTCCATGGCAGCGGTGGGATTCGAACCCACGCCTCCAAAGAGACTGGAGCCTAAATCCAGCGCCTTAGACCGCTCGGCCACGCTACCATACACGACTGCGCGCCAAACGTTCAAGAGCTATTTTTTTACGGACAATTACAACACCCACTTCCTATGTTCTTGCACTCGCTCCTCTGAACATCTCTGGAGGAAAACCCGCTCACATGCAGATTTCATCCATTTTAAGTATTTGTCGCCTTGCCTGCATTCTGCCTTATCAAAGGCTAAACAGGAATACTAGACAACACTAATTCACAACAGCAATTCTAACCCCTGCCATCTCTTTTCAGACTTTGACTCCTTGCGTCATTCTTCTTCAACAGTTTCCCCTTCCTCCATGCATTCACCGCAAACTTTTGCTGAGCACGTCAAAGACAAGGTGGAATCTAGTCACAAGTAGATTCCTATTCTTAGGAATACTTACTGATTTTCAAGATATCCTCAGATGAACGTAGGTTAAAACCATTAAAACACGCTGATCCTTAGGAATGAATAAATTAGCATGATCACCTACGCTGCCCAGTAATATTTTCCAAACTAACTTTCTCCAATATGTTATAAGAATCACATTAGCCTATTGCGTTAGGAGAAAAACAAATCTTCGGCAGTGGAGGGATTGAAAAACGCACAGCCAAAGTGGCCTGCACCTTTAGCCAAGAACTGAGAGAACTATGCACTAGGTCCTTAAAAAGGAGCTTAAAGGACAGCAATGGCAGTGGTGGGATTCGGAGCCACGCCCCCGAAGAAACTAAAGCCTTAATCCAGCACCTTAGACCGCTCGGCCACACTACCGCACGTAAAGGCGAACTGAAGGACAACAGGTACTATTCTAAACAAATTAAAGGTTAGCAAATGTTCAGTTGAAAGTGATGGAGTGCAAAAACAATGCAAGTATATGCTACCAGCTTGACAGAATTGACTATGCTGCATAGGGAAAACAGCTGCCGTCCGTTTCCCATATGGTCTAGCGGTGAGGATTCCTGGTTTTCACCCAGGCGGCCCGGGTTCGACTCCCGGTATGGGAAGCGTTTGTTTTAATTATTTGAGCATTTTGCTCCTTGTTTTGCTGCTGCTGCAATACCTTCAATGAAGCGTGTTTTAAACACTCCATGCAAACAGAGTGCTTCATGCATTTTTTTCATCTGAAGTATCTTGAAAACATGCACAAGTTTGATCACCGATGTAGTCAGGCAACATTCGGCGCTGTAAATGCTTCCAATAAACATGGCAGTTCCCATACAGTAGACATTGTAGTTATGAAAAGGAGGTGCTCCATGGCAGCGGTGGGATTCGAACCCACGCCTCCAAAGAGACTGGAGCCTAAATCCAGCGCTTTAGACGCTCAGCCACGCTACCATACACGAGTGCGCGCCAAACGTTCAAGAGCTATTTTTTTACGGACAATTACAACACCCACTTCCTATGTTCTTGCACTCGCTCCTCTGAACATCTCTGGAGGAAAACCCGCTCACATGCAGATTTCATCCATTTTAAGTATTTGTCGCCTTGCCTGCATTCTGCCTTATCAAAGGCTAAACAGGAATACTAGACAACACTAATTCACAACAGCAATTCTAACCCTTGCCATCTCTTTTCAGACTTTGACTCCATGCGTCATTCTTCTTCAACAGTTTCCCCTTCCTCCATGCATTCACCGCAAACTTTTGCTGAGCACGTCAAAGACAAGGTGGAATCTAGTCACAAGTAGATTCCTATTCTTAGGAATACTTACTGATTTTCAAGATATCCTCAGATGAATGTAGGTTAAAACCATTAAAACACGCTGATCCTTAGGAATGAATAAATTAGCATGATCACCTACGCTGCCCAGTAATATTTTCCAAACTAACTTTCTCCAATATGTTATAAGAATCACATTAGCCTATTGCGTTAGGAGAAAAACAAATCTTCGGCAGTGGAGGGATTGAAAAACGCACAGCCAAAGTGGCCTGCACCTTTAGCCAAGAACTGAGAGAACTATGCACTAGGTCCTTAAAAAGGAGCTTAAAGGACAGCAATGGCAGTGGTGGGATTCGGAGCCACGCCCCCGAAGAAACTAAAGCCTTAATCCAGCACCTTAGACCGCTCGGCCACACTACCGCACGTAAAGGCGAACTGAAGGACAACAGGTACTATTCTAAACAAATTAAAGGTTAGCAAATGTTCAGTTGAAAGTGATGGAGTGCAAAAACAATGCAAGTATATGCTACCAGCTTGACAGAATTGACTATGCTGCATAGGGAAAGCAGCTGCCGTCCATTTCCCATATGCTCTAGCGGTGAGGATTCCTGGTTTTCACCCAGGCGGCCTGGGTTCGACTCCCGGTATGGGAAGCGTTTGTTTTAATTATTTGAGCATTTTGCTCCTTGTTTTGCTGCTGCTGCAATACCTTCAATGAAGCGTGTTTTAAACACTCCATGCAAACAGAGTGCTTCATGCATTTTTTTCATCTGAAGTATCTTGAAAACATGCACAAGTTTGATCACCGATGTAGTCAGGCAACATTCGGCGCTGTAAATGCTTCCAATAAACAAGGCAGTTCCCATACAGTAGACATTGTAGTTATGAAAAGGAGGTGCTCCATGGCAGCGGTGGGATTCGAACCCACGCCTCCAAAGAGACTGGAGCCTAAATCCAGCGCCTTAGACCGCTCGGCCACGCTACCATACACGAGTGCGCGCCAAACGTTCAAGAGCTATTTTTTTACGGACAATTACAACACCCACTTCCTATGTTCTTGCACTCGCTCCTCTGAACATCTCTGGAGGAAAACCCGCTCACATGCAGATTTCATCCATTTTAAGTATTTGTCGCCTTGCCTGCATTCTGCCTTATCAAAGGCTAAACAGGAATACTAGACAACACTAATTCACAACAGCAATTCTAACCCCTGCCATCTCTTTTCAGACTTTGACTCCTTGCGTCATTCTTCTTCAACAGTTTCCCCTTCCTCCATGCATTCACCGCAAACTTTTGCTGAGCACGTCAAAGACAAGGTGGAATCTAGTCACAAGTAGATTCCTATTCTTAGGAATACTTACTGATTTTCAAGATATCCTCAGATGAACGTAGGTTAAAACCATTAAAACACGCTGATCCTTAGGAATGAATAAATTAGCATGATCACCTACGCTGCCCAGTAATATTTTCCAAACTAACTTTCTCCAATATGTTATAAGAATCACATTAGCCTATTGCGTTAGGAGAAAAACAAATCTTCGGCAGTGGAGGGATTGAAAAACGCACAGCCAAAGTGGCCTGCACCTTTAGCCGAGAACTGAGAGAACTATGCACTAGGTCCTTAAAAAGGAGCTTAAAGGACAGCAATGGCAGTGGTGGGATTCGGAGCCACGCCCCCGAAGAAACTAAAGCCTTAATCCAGCACCTTAGACCGCTCGGCCACACTACCGCACGTAAAGGCGAACTGAAGGACAACAGGTACTATTCTAAACAAATTAAAGGTTAGCAAATGTTCAGTTGAAAGTGATGGAGTGCAAAAACAATGCAAGTATATGCTACCAGCTTGACAGAATTGACTATGCTGCATAGGGAAAACAGCTGCCGTCCATTTCCCATATGGTCTAGCGGTGAGGTTTCCTGGTTTTCACCCAGACGGCCCGGGTTCGACTCCCGGTATGGGAAGCGTTTGTTTTAATTATTTGAGCATTTTGCTCCTTGTTTTGCTGCTGCTGCAATACCTTCAATGAAGCGTGCTTTAAACACTCCATGCAAACAGAGTGCTTCATGCATTTTTTTCATCTGAAGTATCTTGAAAACATGCACAAGTTTGATCACCGATGTAGTCAGGCAATATTCGGCGCTGTAAATGCTTCCAATAAACAAGGCAGTTCCCATACAGTAGACATTGTAGTTATGAAAAGGAGGTGCTCCATGGCAGCGGTGGGATTCGAACCCACGCCTCCAAAGAGACTGGGGCTTAAATCCAGCGCCTTAGACCGCTCGGCCACGCTACCATACACGAGTGCGCGCCAAACGTTCAAGAGCTATTTTTTTACGGACAATTACAACACCCACTTCCTATGTTCTTGCACTCGCTCCTCTGAACATCTCTGGAGGAAAACCCGCTCACATGCAGATTTCATCCATTTTAAGTATTTGTCGCCTTGCCTGCATTCTGCCTTATCAAAGGCTAAACAGGAATACTAGACAACACTAATTCACAACAGCAATTCTAACCCCTGCCATCTCTTTTCTGACTTTGACTCCTTGCGTCATTCTTCTTCAACAGTTTCCCCTTCCTCCATGCATTCACCGCAAACTTTTGCTGAGCACGTCAAAGACAAGGTGGAATCTAGTCACAAGTAGATTCCTATTCTTAGGAATACTTTCTGATTTTCAAGATATCCTCAGATGAACGTAGGTTAAAACCATTAAAACACGCTGATCCTTAGGAATGAATATATTAGCATGATCACCTACGCTGCCCAGTAATATTTTCCAAACTAACTTTCTCCAATATGTTATAAGAATCACATTAGCCTATTGCGTTAGGAGAAAAACAAATCTTCGGCAGTGGAGGGATTGAAAAACGCACAGCCAAAGTGGCCTGCACCTTTAGCCAAGAACTGAGAGAACTATGCACTAGGTCCTTAAAAAGGAGCTTAAAGGACAGCAATGGCAGTGGTGGGATTCGGAGCCACGCCCCCGAAGAAACTAAAGCCTTAATCCAGCACCTTAGACCGCTCGGCCACACTACCGCACGTAAAGGCGAACTGAAGGACAACAGGTACTATTCTAAACAAATTAAAGGTTAGCAAATGTTCAGTTGAAAGTGATGGAGTGCAAAAACAATGCAAGTATATGCTACCAGCTTGACAGAATTGACTATGCTGCATAGGGAAAACAGCTGCTGTCCATTTCCCATATGGTCTAGCGGTGACGATTCCTGGTTTTCACCCAGGCGGCCCGTGTTCGACTCCCGGTATGGGAAGCGTTTGTTTTAATTATTTGAGCATTTTGCTCCTTGTTTTGCTGCTGCTGCAATACCTTCAATGAAGCGTGTTTTAAACACTCCATGCAAACAGAGTGCTTCATGCATTTTTTTCATCTGAAGTATCTTGAAAACATGCACAAGTTTGATCACCGATGTAGTCAGGCAACATTCGGCGCTGTAAATGCTTCCAATAAACAAGGCAGTTCCCATACAGTAGACATTGTAGTTATGAAAAGGAGGTGCTCCATGGCAGCGGTGGGATTCGAACCCACGCCTCCAAAGAGACTGGAGCCTAAATCCAGCGCCTTAGACCGCTCGGCCACGCTACCATACACGACTGCGCGCCAAACGTTCAAGAGCTATTTTTTTACGGACAATTACAACACCCACTTCCTATGTTCTTGCACTCGCTCCTCTGAACATCTCTGGAGGAAAACCCGCTCACATGCAGATTTCATCCATTTTAAGTATTTGTCGCCTTGCCTGCATTCTGCCTTATCAAAGGCTAAACAGGAATACTAGACAACACTAATTCACAACAGCAATTCTAACCCCTGCCATCTCTTTTCAGACTTTGACTCCTTGCGTCATTCTTCTTCAACAGTTTCCCCTTCCTCCATGCATTCACCGCAAACTTTTGCTGAGCACGTCAAAGACAAGGTGGAATCTAGTCACAAGTAGATTCCTATTCTTAGGAATACTTACTGATTTTCAAGATATCCTCAGATGAACGTAGGTTAAAACCATTAAAACACGCTGATCCTTAGGAATGAATAAATTAGCATGATCACCTACGCTGCCCAGTAATATTTTCCAAACTAACTTTCTCCAATATGTTATAAGAATCACATTAGCCTATTGCGTTAGGAGAAAAACAAATCTTCGGCAGTGGAGGGATTGAAAAACGCACAGCCAAAGTGGCCTGCACCTTTAGCCAAGAACTGAGAGAACTATGCACTAGGTCCTTAAAAAGGAGCTTAAAGGACAGCAATGGCAGTGGTGGGATTCGGAGCCACGCCCCCGAAGAAACTAAAGCCTTAATCCAGCACCTTAGACCGCTCGGCCACACTACCGCACGTAAAGGCGAACTGAAGGACAACAGGTACTATTCTAAACAAATTAAAGGTTAGCAAATGTTCAGTTGAAAGTGATGGAGTGCAAAAACAATGCAAGTATATGCTACCAGCTTGACAGAATTGACTATGCTGCATAGGGAAAACAGCTGCTGTCCGTTTCCCATATGGTCTAGCGGTGAGGATTCCTGGTTTTCACCCAGGCGGCCCGGGTTCGACTCCCGGTATGGGAAGCGTTTGTTTTAATTATTTGAGCATTTTGCTCCTTGTTTTGCTGCTGCTGCAATACCTTCAATGAAGCGTGTTTTAAACACTCCATGCAAACAGAGTGCTTCATGCATTTTTTTCATCTGAAGTATCTTGAAAACATGCACAAGTTTGATCACCGATGTAGTCAGGCAACATTCGGCGCTGTAAATGCTTCCAATAAACATGGCAGTTCCCATACAGTAGACATTGTAGTTATGAAAAGGAGGTGCTCCATGGCAGCGGTGGGATTCGAACCCACGCCTCCAAAGAGACTGGAGCCTAAATCCAGCACTTTAGACGCTCAGCCACGCTACCATACACGAGTGCGCGCCAAACGTTCAAGAGCTATTTTTTTACGGACAATTACAACACTCACTTCCTATGTTCTTGCACTCGCTCCTCTGAACATCTCTGGAGGAAAACCCGCTCACATGCAGATTTCATCCATTTTAAGTATTTGTCGCCTTGCCTGCATTCTGCCTTATCAAAGGCTAAACAGGAATACTAGACAACACTAATTCACAACAGCAATTCTAACCCTTGCCATCTCTTTTCAGACTTTGACTCCATGCGTCATTCTTCTTCAACAGTTTCCCCTTCCTCCATGCATTCACTGCAAACTTTTGCTGAGCACGTCAAAGACAAGGTGGAATCTAGTCACAAGTAGATTCCTATTCTTAGGAATACTTACTGATTTTCAAGATATCCTCAGATGAATGTAGGTTAAAACCATTAAAACACGCTGATCCTTAGGAATGAATAAATTAGCATGATCACCTACGCTGCCCAGTAATATTTTCCAAACTAACTTTCTCCAATATGTTATAAGAATCACATTAGCCTATTGCGTTAGGAGAAAAACAAATCTTCGGCAGTGGAGGGATTGAAAAACGCACAGCCAAAGTGGCCTGCACCTTTAGCCAAGAACTGAGAGAACTATGCACTAGGTCCTTAAAAAGGAGCTTAAAGGACAGCAATGGCAGTGGTGGGATTCGGAGCCACGCCCCCGAAGAAACTAAAGCCTTAATCCAGCACCTTAGACCGCTCGGCCACACTACCGCACGTAAAGGCGAACTGAAGGACAACAGGTACTATTCTAAACAAATTAAAGGTTAGCAAATGTTCAGTTGAAAGTGATGGAGTGCAAAAACAATGCAAGTATATGCTACCAGCTTGACAGAATTGACTATGCTGCATAGGGAAAACAGCTGCCGTCCATTTCCCATATGCTCTAGCGGTGAGGATTCCTGGTTTTCACCCAGGCGGCCTGGGTTCGACTCCCGGTATGGGAAGCGTTTGTTTTAATTATTTGAGCATTTTGCTCCTTGTTTTGCTGCTGCTGCAATACCTTCAATGAAGCGTGTTTTAAACACTCCATGCAAACAGAGTGCTTCATGCATTTTTTTCATCTGAAGTATCTTGAAAACATGCACAAGTTTGATCACCGATGTAGTCAGGCAACATTCGGCGCTGTAAATGCTTCCAATAAACAAGGCAGTTCCCATACAGTAGACATTGTAGTTATGAAAAGGAGGTGCTCCATGGCAGCGGTGGGATTCAAACCCACGCCTCCAAAGAGACTGGAGCCTAAATCCAGCGCCTTAGACCGCTCGGCCACGCTACCATACACGAGTGCGCGCCAAACGTTCAAGAGCTATTTTTTTACGGACAATTACAACACCCACTTCCTATGTTCTTGCACTCGCTCCTCTGAACATCTCTGGAGGAAAACCCGCTCACATGCAGATTTCATCCATTTTAAGTATTTGTCGCCTTGCCTGCATTCTGCCTTATCAAAGGCTAAACAGGAATACTAGACAACACTAATTCACAACAGCAGTTCTAACCCCTGCCATCTCTTTTCAGACTTTGACTACTTGCGTCATTCTTCTTCAACAGTTTCCCCTTCCTCCATGCATTCACCGCAAACTTTTGCTGAGCACGTCAAAGACAAGGTGGAATCTAGTCACAAGTAGATTCCTATTCTTAGGAATACTTACTGATTTTCAAGATATCCTCAGATGAACGTAGGTTAAAACCATTAAAACACGCTGATCCTTAGGAATGAATAAATTAGCATGATCACCTACGCTGCCCAGTAATATTTTCCAAACTAACTTTCTCCAATATGTTATAAGAATCACATTAGCCTATTGCGTTAGGAGAAAAACAAATCTTCGGCAGTGGAGGGATTGAAAAACGCACAGCCAAAGTGGCCTGCACCTTTAGCCGAGAACTGAGAGAACTATGCACTAGGTCCTTAAAAAGGAGCTTAAAGGACAGCAATGGCAGTGGTGGGATTCGGAGCCACGCCCCCGAAGAAACTAAAGCCTTAATCCAGCACCTTAGACCGCTCGGCCACACTACCGCACGTAAAGGCGAACTGAAGGACAACAGGTACTATTCTAAACAAATTAAAGGTTAGCAAATGTTCAGTTGAAAGTGATGGAGTGCAAAAACAATGCAAGTATATGCTACCAGCTTGACAGAATTGACTATGCTGCATAGGGAAAACAGCTGCCGTCCATTTCCCATATGGTCTAGCGGTGAGGTTTCCTGGTTTTCACCCAGGCGGCCCGGGTTCGACTCCCGGTATGGGAAGCGTTTGTTTTAATTATTTGAGCATTTTGCTCCTTGTTTTGCTGCTGCTGCAATACCTTCAATGAAGCGTGCTTTAAACACTCCATGCAAACAGAGTGCTTCATGCATTTTTTTCATCTGAAGTATCTTGAAAACATGCACAAGTTTGATCACCGATGTAGTCAGGCAACATTCGGCGCTGTAAATGCTTCCAATAAACAAGGCAGTTCCCATACAGTAGACATTGTAGTTATGAAAAGGAGGTGCTCCATGGCAGCGGTGGGATTCGAACCCACGCCTCCAAAGAGACTGGGGCCTAAATCCAGCGCCTTAGACCGCTCGGCCACGCTACCATACACGAGTGCGCGCCAAACGTTCAAGAGCTATTTTTTTACGGACAATTACAACACCCACTTCCTATGTTCTTGCACTCGCTCCTCTGAACATCTCTGGAGGAAAACCCGCTCACATGCAGATTTCATCCATTTGAAGTATTTGTCGCCTTGCCTGCATTCTGCCTTATCAAAGGCTAAACAGGAATACTAGACAACACTAATTCACAACAGCAATTCTAACCCCTGCCATCTCTTTTCTGACTTTGACTCCTTGCGTCATTCTTCTTCAACAGTTTCCCCTTCCTCCATGCATTCACCGCAAACTTTTGCTGAGCACGTCAAAGACAAGGTGGAATCTAGTCACAAGTAGATTCCTATTCTTAGGAATACTTTCTGATTTTCAAGATATCCTCAGATGAACGTAGGTTAAAACCATTAAAACACGCTGATCCTTAGGAATGAATATATTAGCATGATCACCTACGCTGCCCAGTAATATTTTCCAAACTAACTTTCTCCAATATGTTATAAGAATCACATTAGCCTATTGCGTTAGGAGAAAAACAAATCTTCGGCAGTGGAGGGATTGAAAAACGCACAGCCAAAGTGGCCTGCACCTTTAGCCAAGAACTGAGAGAACTATGCACTAGGTCCTTAAAAAGGAGCTTAAAGGACAGCAATGGCAGTGGTGGGATTCGGAGCCACGCCCCCGAAGAAACTAAAGCCTTAATCCAGCACCTTAGACCGCTCGGCCACACTACCTCACGTAAAGGCGAACTGAAGGACAACAGGTACTATTCTAAACAAATTAAAGGTTAGCAAATGTTCAGTTGAAAGTGATGGAGTGCAAAAACAATGCAAGTATATGCTACCAGCTTGACAGAATTGACTATGCTGCATAGGGAAAACAGCTGCTGTCCATTTCCCATATGGTCTAGCGGTGAGGATTCCTGGTTTTCACCCAGGCGGCCCGGGTTCGACTCCCGGTGTGGGAAGCGTTTGTTTTAATTATTTGAGCATTTTGCTCCTTGTTTTGCTGCTGCTGCAATACCTTCAATGAAGCGTGTTTTAAACACTCCATGCAAACAGAGTGCTTCATGCATTTTTTTCATCTGAAGTATCTTGAAAACATGCACAAGTTTGATCTCCGATGTAGTCAGGCAACATTCGGCGCTGTAAATGCTTCCAATAAACAAGGCAGTTCCCATACAGTAGACATTGTAGTTATGAAAAGGAGGTGCTCCATGGCAGCGGTGGGATTCGAACCCACGCCTCCAAAGAGACTGGAGCCTAAATCCAGCGCCTTAGACCGCTCGGCCACGCTACCATACACGAGTGCGTGCCAAACGTTCAAGAGCTATTTTTTTACGGACAATTACAACACCCACTTCCTATGTTCTTGCACTCGCTCCTCTGAACATCTCTGGAGGAAAACCCGCTCACATGCAGATTTCATCCATTTTAAGTATTTGTCGCCTTGCCTGCATTCTGCCTTATCAAAGGCTAAACAGGAATACTAGACAACACTAATTCACAACAGCAATTCTAACCCCTGCCATCTCTTTTCAGACTTTGACTCCTTGCGTCATTCTTCTTCAACAGTTTCCCCTTCCTCCATGCATTCACCGCAAACTTTTGCTGAGCACGTCAAAGACAAGGTGGAATCTAGTCACAAGTAGATTCCTATTCTTAGGAATACTTACTGATTTTCAAGATATCCTCAGATGAACGTAGGTTAAAACCATTAAAACACGCTGATCCTTAGGAATGAATAAATTAGCATGATCACCTACGCTGCCCAGTAATATTTTCCAAACTAACTTTCTCCAATATGTTATAAGAATCACATTAGCCTATTGCGTTAGGAGAAAAACAAATCTTCGGCAGTGGAGGGATTGAAAAACGCACAGCCAAAGTGGCCTGCACCTTTAGCCAAGAACTGAGAGAACTATGCACTAGGTCCTTAAAAAGGAGCTTAAAGGACAGCAATGGCAGTGGTGGGATTCGGAGCCACGCCCCCGAAGAAACTAAAGCCTTAATCCAGCACCTTAGACCGCTCGGCCACACTACCGCACGTAAAGGCGAACTGAAGGACAACAGGTACTATTCTAAACAAATTAATGGTTAGCAAATGTTCAGTTGAAAGTGATGGAGTGCAAAAACAATGCAAGTATATGCTACCAGCTTGACAGAATTGACTATGCTGCATAGGGAAAACAGCTGCCGTCCATTTCCCATATGGTCTAGCGGTGAGGATTCCTGGTTTTCACCCAGGCGGCCCGGGTTCGACTCCCGGTATGGGAAGCGTTTGTTTTAATTAATTGAGCATTTTGCTCCTTGTTTTGCTGCTGCTGCAATACCTTCAATGAAGCGTGTTTTAAACACTCCATGCAAACAGAGTGCTTCATGCATTTTTTTCATCTGAAGTATCTTGAAAACATGCACAAGTTTGATCACCGATGTAGTCAGGCAACATTCGGCGCTGTAAATGCTTCCAATAAACAAGGCAGTTCCCATACAGTAGACATTGTAGTTATGAAAAGGAGGTGCTCCATGGCAGCGGTGGGATTCGAACCCACGCCTCCAAAGAGACTGGAGCCTAAATCCAGCGCCTTAGACCGCTCGGCCACGCTACTATACACGAGTGCGCGCCAAACGTTCAAGAGCTATTTTTTTACGGACAATTACAACACCCACTTCCTATGTTCTTGCACTCGCTCCTCTGAACATCTCTGGAGGAAAACCCGCTCACATGCAGATTTCATCCATTTTAAGTATTTGTCGCCTTGCCTGCATTCTGCCTTATCAAAGGCTAAACAGGAATACTAGACAACACTAATTCACAACAGCAATTCTAACCCCTGCCATCTCTTTTCAGACTTTGACTCCTTGCGTCATTCTTCTTCAACAGTTTCCCCTTCCTCCATGCATTCACCGCAAACTTTTGCTGAGCACGTCAAAGACAAGGTGGAATCTAGTCACAAGTAGATTCCTATTCTTAGGAATACTTACTGATTTTCAAGATATCCTCAGATGAACGTAGGTTAAAACCATTAAAACACGCTGATCCTTAGGAATGAATAAATTAGCATGATCACCTACGCTGCCCAGTAATATTTTCCAAACTAACTTTCTCCAATATGTTATAAGAATCACATTAGCCTATTGCGTTAGGAGAAAAACAAATCTTCGGCAGTGGAGGGATTGAAAAACGCACAGCCAAAGTGGCCTGCACCTTTAGCCAAGAACTGAGAGAACTATGCACTAGGTCCTTAAAAAGGAGCTTAAAGGACAGCAATGGCAGTGGTGGGATTCGGAGCCACGCCCCCGAAGAAACTAAAGCCTTAATCCAGCACCTTAGACCGCTCGGCCACACTACCGCACGTAAAGGCGAACTGAAGGACAACAGGTACTATTCTAAACAAATTAATGGTTAGCAAATGTTCAGTTGAAAGTGATGGAGTGCAAAAACAATGCAAGTATATGCTACCAGCTTGACAGAATTGACTATGCTGCACAGGGAAAACAGCTGCTGTCCATTTCCCATATGGTCTAGCGGTGAGGATTCCTGGTTTTCACCCAGGCGGCCCGGGTTCGACTCCCGGTACGGGAAGCGTTTGTTTTAATTATTTGAGCATTTTGCTCCTTGTTTTGCTGCTGCTGCAATACCTTCAATGAAGCGTGTTTTAAACACTCCATGCAAACAGAGTGCTTCATGCATTTTTTTCATCTGAAGTATCTTGAAAACATGCACAAGTTTGATCACCGATGTAGTCAGGCAACATTCGGCGCTGTAAATGCTTCCAATAAACAAGGCAGTTCCCATACAGTAGACATTGTAGTTATGAAAAGGAGGTGTTCCATGGCAGCGGTGGGATTCGAACCCACGCCTCCAAAGAGACTGGAGCCTAAATCCAGCGGCTTAGACGCTCGGCCACGCTAACATACACGAGTGCGCGCCAAACGTTCAAGAGCTATTTTTTTACGGACAATTACAACACCCACTTCCTATGTTCTTGCACTCGCTCCTCTGAACATCTCTGGAGGAAAACCCGCTCACATGCAGATTTCATCCATTTTAAGTATTTGTCGCCTTGCCTGCATTCTGCCTTATCAAAGGCTAAACAGGAATACTAGACAACACTAATTCACAACAGCAATTCTAACCCCTGCCATCTCTTTTCAGACTTTGACTCCTTGCGTCATTCTTCTTCAACAGTTTCCCCTTCCTCCATGCATTCACCGCAAACTTTTGCTGAGCACGTCAAAGACAAGGTGGAATCTAGTCACAAGTAGATTCCTATTCTTAGGAATACTTACTGATTTTCAAGATATCCACAGATGAACGTAGGTTAAAACCATTAAAACACGCTGATCCTTAGGAATGAATAAATTAGCATGATCACCTACGCTGCCCAGTAATATTTTCCAAACTAACTTTCTCCAATATGTTATAAGAATCACATTAGCCTATTGCGTTAGGAGAAAAACAAATCTTCGGCAGTGGAGGGATTGAAAAACGCACAGCCAAAGTGGCCTGCACCTTTAGCCAAGAACTGAGAGAACTATGCACTAGGTCCTTAAAAAGGAGCTTAAAGGACAGCAATGGCAGTGGTGGGATTCGGAGCCACGCCCCCGAAGAAACTAAAGCCTTAATCCAGCACCTTAGACCGCTCGGCCACACTACCGCACGTAAAGGCGAACTGAAGGACAACAGGTACTATTCTAAACAAATTAAAGGTTAGCAAATGTTCAGTTGAAAGTGATGGAGTGCAAAAACAATGCAAGTATATGCTACCAGCTTGACAGAATTGACTATGCTGCATAGGGAAAACAGCTGCCGTCCATTTCCCATATGGTCTAGCGGTGAGGATTCCTGGTTTTCACCCAGGCGGCCCGGGTTCGACTCCCGGTATGGGAAGCGTTTGTTTTAATTATTTGAGCATTTTGCTCCTTGTTTTGCTGCTGCTGCAATACCTTCAATGAAGCGTGTTTTAAACACTCCATGCAAACAGAGTGCTTCATGCATTTTTTTCATCTGAAGTATCTTGAAAACATGCACAAGTTTGATCACCGATGTAGTCAGGCAACATTCGGCGCTGTAAATGCTTCCAATAAACAAGGCAGTTCCCATACAGTAGACATTGTAGTTATGAAAAGGAGGTGCTCCATGGCAGCGGTGGGATTCAAACCCACGCCTCCAAAGAGACTGTAGCCTAAGTCCAGCGCCTTAGACCGCTCGGCCACGCTACCATACACGAGTGCGCGCCAAACGTTCAAGAGCAATTTTTTTACGGACAATTACAACACCCACTTCCTATGTTCTTGCACTCGCTCCTCTGAACATCTCTGGAGGAAAACCCGCTCACATGCAGATTTCATCCATTTTAAGTATTTGTCGCCTTGCCTGCATTCTGCCTTATCAAAGGCTAAACAGGAATACTAGACAACACTAATTCACAACAGCAATTCTAACCCCTGCCATCTCTTTTCAGACTTTGACTCCTTGCGTCATTCTTCTTCAACAGTTTCCCCTTCCTCCATGCATTCACCGCAAAATTTGCTGAGCACGTCAAAGACAAGGTGGAATCTAGTCACAAGTAGATTCCTATTCTTAGGAATACTTACTGATTTTCAAGATATCCTAAGATGAACGTAGGTTAAAACCATTAAAACACGCTGATCCTTAGGAATGAATAAATTAGCATGATCACCTACGCTGCCCAGTAATATTTTCCAAACTAACTTTCTCCAATATGTTATAAGAATCACATTAGCCTATTGCGTTAGGAGAAAAACAAATCTTCGGCAGTGGAGGGATTGAAAAACGCACAGCCAAAGTGGCCTGCACCTTTAGCCAAGAACTGAGAGAACTATGCACTAGGTCCTTAAAAAGGAGCTTAAAGGACAGCAATGGCAGTGGTGGGATTAGGAGCCACGCCCCCGAAGAAACTAAAGCCTTAATCCAGCACCTTAGACCGCTCGGCCACACTACCGCACGTAAAGGCGAAGTGAAGGACAACAGGTACTATTCTAAACAAATTAAAGGTTAGCAAATGTTCAGTTGAAAGTGATGGAGTGCAAAAACAATGCAAGTATATGCTACCAGCTTGACAGAATTGACTATGCTGCACAGGGAAAACAGCTGCCGTCCATTTCCCATATGGTCTAGCGGTGAGGATTCCTGGTTTTCACCCAGGCGGCCCGGGTTCGACTCCCGGTATGGGAATCGTTTGTTTTAATTATTTGAGCATTTTGCTCCTTGTTTTGCTGCTGCTGCAATACCTTCAATGAAGCGTGTTTTAAACACTCCATGCAAACAGAGTGCTTCATGCATTTTTTTCATCTGAAGTATCTTGAAAACATGCACAAGTTTGATCACCGATGTAGTCAGGCAACATTCGGCGCTGTAAATGCTTCCAATAAACAAGGCAGTTCCCATACAGTAGACATTGTAGTTATGAAAAGGAGGTGCTCCATGGCAGCGGTGGGATTCGAACCCACGCCTCCAAAGAGACTGGAGCCTAAATCCAGCGCCTTAGACCGCTCGGCCACGCTACCATACACGAGTGCGCGCCAAACGTTCAAGAGCTATTTTTTTACGGACAATTACAACACCCACTTCCTATGTTCTTGCACTCGCTCCTCTGAACATCTCTGGAGGAAAACCCGCTCACATGCAGATTTCATCCATTTGAAGTATTTGTCGCCTTGCCTGCATTCTGCCTTATCAAAGGCTAAACAGGAATACTAGACAACACTAATTCACAACAGCAATTCTAACCCCTGCCATCTCTTTTCAGACTTTGACTCCTTGCGTCATTCTTCTTCAACAGTTTCCCCTTCCTCCATGCATTCACCGCAAACTTTTGCTGAGCACGTCAAAGACAAGGTGGAATCTAGTCACAAGTAGATTCCTATTCTTAGGAATACTTACTGATTTTCAAGATATCCTCAGATGAACGTAGGTTAAAACCATTAAAACACGCTGATCCTTAGGAATGAATAAATTAGCATGATCACCTACGCTGCCCAGTAATATTTTCCAAACTAACTTTCTCCAATTTGTTATAAGAATCACATTAGCCTATTGCGTTAGGAGAAAAACAAATCTTCGGCAGTGGAGGGATTGAAAAACGCACAGCCAAAGTGGCCTGCACCTTTAGCCAAGAACTGAGAGAACTATGCACTAGGTCCTTAAAAAGGAGCTTAAAGGACAGCAATGGCAGTGGTGGGATTCGGAGCCACGCCCCCGAAGAAACTAAAGCCTTAATCCAGCACCTTAGACCGCTCGGCCACACTACCGCACGTAAAGGCGAACTGAAGGACAACAGGTACTATTCTAAACAAATTAAAGGTTAGCAAATGTTCAGTTGAAAGTGATGGAGTGCAAAAACAATGCAAGTATATGCTACCAGCTTGACAGAATTGACTATGCTGCATAGGGAAAACAGCTGCCGTCCATTTCCCATATGGTCAAGCGGTGAGGATTCTTGGTTTTCACCCAGGTGGCCCGGGTTCGACTCCCGGTATGGGAAGCGTTTGTTTCAATTATTTGAGCATTTTGCTCCTTGTTTTGCTGCTGCTGCAATACCTTCAATGAAGCGTGTTTTAAACACTCCATGCAAACAGAGTGCTTCATGCATTTTTTTCATCTGAAGTATCTTGAAAACATGCACAAGTTTGATCACCGATGTAGTCAGGCAACATTCGGCGCTGTAAATGCTTCCAATAAACAAGGCAGTTCCCATACAGTAGACATTGTAGTTATGAAAAGGAGGTGCTCCATGGCAGCGGTGGGGTTCGAACCCACGCCTCCAAAGAGACTGGAGCCTAAATCCAGCGCCTTAGACCGCTCGGCCACGCTACCATACACGAGTGTGCGCCAAACGTTCAAGAGCTATTTTTTTACGGACAATTACAACACCCACTTCCTATGTTCTTGCACTCGCTCCTCTGAACATCTCTGGAGGAAAACCCGCTCACATGCAGATTTCATCCATTTTAAGTATTTGTCGCCTTGCCTGCATTCTGCCTTATCAAAGGCTAAACAGGAATACTAGACAACACTAATTCACAACAGCAATTCTAACCCCTGCCATCTCTTTTCAGACTTTGACTCCTTGCGTCATTCTTCTTCAACAGCTTCCCCTTCATACATTCATTCACCGCAAACTTTTGCTGAGCACGTCAAAGACAAGGTGGAATCTATTCACAAGTAGATTCCTATTCTTAGGAATACTTACTGATTTTTAAGATATCCTCAGATGAACGTAGGTTAAAACCATTAAAACACGCTGATCCTTAGGAATGAATAAATTAGCATGATCACCTGTGCTGCCCAGTAAAATTTTCCAAACTAACTTTCTCCAATATGTTAGAAGAATCACATTAGTGTATCGCGTTAGGAGAAAAACAAATCTTGGGCAGTGGAGGGATTGAAAAAGGCACAGCCAAAGTGGCCTGCACCTTTAGCCAAGAACTGAGAGAACTATGCACTAGGTCCTTAATAAGGAGCTTAAAGGACAGCAATGGCAGTGGTGGGATTCGGACCCACGCCCCCGAAGAAACTAAAGCCTTAATCCAGCACCTTAGACCGCTCGGCCACACTACCGCACGTAAAGCCGAACTGAAGGACAACAGGTACTATTCTAAACAAATTAAAGGTTAGCAAATGTTCAGTTGAAAGTGAAGGAGTGCAAAAACAATGCAAGTATATGCTACCAGCTTGACAGAATTGACTATGCTGCATAGGGAAAACTCGTGCCGTCCGTTTCCCATATGGTCTAGCGGTGAGGATTCCTGGTTTTCACCCAGGCGGCCAGGGTTCGACTCCCGGTATGGGAAGAGTTTGTTTTAATTATTTGAGCATTTTGCTCCTTGTTTTGCTGCTGCTGCAATAGCTCCAATGAAGCGTGTTTTAAACACTACATGCAAACAGAGTGCTTCATGCAATTTTTTCATCTGAAGTATCTTGAAAACATGCACAGGTTTGATCACCGATGTAGTCAGGCAACATTCGGCGCTGTAAACGGTTCCAATAAACAAGGCAGTTCCCATACAATAGTTATGAAAAGTAGGTGCTTCATGGCAGCGGTGGGATTCGAACCCACGCCTCCAAAGAGACTGGAGCCTAAATCCAGCGCCTTAAACCGCTCGGCCACGTTACCATACACGAGTGCGCGCCAAACGTTCAAGAGCTATTTTTTTACGGACAATTACAACACCCACTTCCTATGTTCTTGCACTCGCTCCTCTGAACATCTCTGGAGGAGAACCCGCTCACATGCAGATTTCATCCATTTGAAGTATTTGTCGCCTTGCCTGCATTCTGCCTTATCAAAGGCTAAACAGGAATACTAGACAACACTAATTCACAACAGCAATTCTAACCCCTGCCATCTCTTTTCAGACTTTGACTCCTTGCGTCATTCTTCTTCAACAGCTTCCCCTTCATCCATGCATTCACCGCAAACTTTTGCTGAGCACGTCAAAGACAAGGTGGAATCTATTCACAAGTAGATTCCTATTCTTAGGAATACTTACTGATTTTTAAGATATCCTCAGATGAACGTAGGTTAAAACCATTAAAACACGCTGATCCTTAGGAATGAATAAATTAGCATGATCACCTATGCTGCCCAGTAAAATTTTCCAAACTAACTTTCTCCAATATGTTAGAAGAATCACATTAGTGTATCGCGTTAGGAGAAAAACAAATCTTGGGCAGTGGAGGGATTGAAAAAGGCACAGCCAAAGTGGCCTGCACCTTTAGCCAAGAACTGAGAGAACTATGCACTAGGTCCTTAATAAGGAGCTTAAAGGACAGCAATGGCAGTGGTGGGATTCGGACCCACGCCCCCAAAGAAACTAAAGCCTTAATCCAGCACCTTAGACCGCTCGGCCACACTACCGCACGTAAAGCCGAACTGAAGGACAACAGGTACTATTCTAAACAAATTAAAGGTTAGCAAATGTTCAGTTGAAAGTGAAGTAGTGCAAAAACAATGCAAGTATATGCTACCAGCTTGACAGAATTGACTATGCTGCATAGGGAAAACTCCTGCTGTTCATTTCCCATATGGTCTAGTGGTTAGGATTCCTGGTTTTCACCCAGGCGGCCAGGGTTCGACTCCCGATATGGGAAGAGTTTGTTTTAATTATTTGAGCATTTTGCTCCTTGTTTTGCTGCTGCTGCAATAGCTCCAATGAAGCGTGTTTTAAACACTCCATGCAAACAGAGTGCATCGCGCATTTTTTTCATCTGAAGTATCTTGAAAACATGCACAGGTTTGATCACCGATGTAGTCAGGCAACATTCGGCGCTGTAAATGGTTCCAATAAACAAGGCAATTCCCATACAGTAGTTATGAAAAGTAGGTGCTTCATGGCAGCGGTGGGATTCGAACCCACGCCTCCAAAGAGACTGGAGCCTAAATCGAGCGCCTTAGACCGCTCGGCCACGCTACCATACACGAGTGCGCGCCAAACGTTCAAGATCTATTTTTTTACGGACAATTACAACACCCACTTCCTATGTTCTTGCACTCGCTCCTCTGAACATCTCTGGAGGAAAACCCGCTCACATGCAGATTTCATCCATTTGAAGTATTTGTCGCCTTGCCTGCATTCTGCCTTATCAAAGGCTAAACAGGAATACAAGACAACACTAATTCACAACAGCAATTCTAACCCCTGCCATCTCTTTTCAGACTTTGACTCCTTGCGTCATTCTTCTTCAACAGCTTCCCCTTCATCCATGCATTCACCGCAAACTTTTGCTGAGCACGTCAAAGACAAGGTGGAATCTATTCACAGGTAGATTCCTATTCTTAGGAATACTTACTGATTTTTAAGATATCCTCAGATGAACGTAGGTTAAAACCATTAAAACACGCTGATCCTTAGGAATGAATAAATTAGCATGATCACCTATGCTGCCCAGTAAAATTTTCCAAGCTAACTTTCTCCAATATGTTAGAAGAATCACATTAGTGTATCGCGTTAGGAGAAAAACAAATCTTGGGCAGTGGAGGGATTGAAAAAGGCACAGCCAAAGTGGCCTGCACCTTTAGCCAAGAACTGAGAGAACTATGCACTAGGTCCTTAATAAGGAGCTTAAAGGACAGCAATGGCAGTGGTGGGATTCGGACCCACGCCCCCGAAGAAACTAAAGCCTTAATCCAGCACCTTAGACTGCTCGGCCACACTACCGCACGTAAAGGCGAACTGAAGGACAACAGGTACTATTCTAAACAAATTAAAGGTTAGCAAATGTTCAGTTGAAAGTGATGGAGTTCAAAAACAATGCAAGTATATGCTGCCAGCTTGACAGAATTGACTATGCTGCATAGGGAAAGCTCCTGCCGTCCGTTTCCCATATGGTCTAGTGGTGAGCATTCCTGGTTTTCACTCAGGCGGCCCGGGTTCGACTCCCGGTTTGGGAAGAGTTTGTTTTAATTATTTGAGCATTTTGCTCCTTGTTTTGCTGCTGCTGCTGCAATAGCTCCAATGAAGCGTGTTTTAAACACTCCATGCAAACAGAGTGCTTCGTGCATTTTTTTCATCTGAAGTATCTTGAAAACATGCACAGGTTTCATCACCGATGTAGTCAGGCAACATTCGGCGCTGTAAATGGTTCCAATAAACAAGGCAGTTCCCATACAGTAGTTATGAAAAGTAGGTGCTTCATGGCAGCGGTGGGATTCAAACCCACGCCTCCAAAGAGACTGGAGCCTAAATCCAGCGCCTTAGACCGCTCGACCACGCTACCATACACAAGTGCGCGCCAAACTTTCAAGATCTATTTTTTTACGGACAATTACAACACCCACTTCCTATGTTCTTGCACTCGCTCCTCTGAACATCTCTGGAGGAGAACCCGCTCACATGCAGATTTCATCCATTTGAAGTATTTGTCGCCTTGCCTGCATTCTGCCTTATCAAAGGCTAAACAGGAATACTAGACAACACTAATTCACAACAGCAATTCTAACCCCTGCCATCTCTTTTCAGACTTTGACTCCTTGCGTCATTCTTCTTCAACAGCTTCCCCTTCATCCATGCATTCACCGCAAACTTTTGCTGAGCACGTCAAAGACAAGGTGGAATCTATTCACAAGTAGATTCCTATTCTTAGGAATACTTACTGATTTTTAAGATATCCTCAGATGAACGTAGGTTAAAACCATTAAAACACGCTGATCCTTAGGAATGAATAAATTAGCATGATCACCTATGCTGCCCAGTAAAATTTTCCAAACTAACTTTCTCCAATATGTTAGAAGAATCACATTAGTGTATCGCGTTAGGAGAAAAACAAATCTTGGGCAGTGGAGGGATTGAAAAAGGCACAGCCAAAGTGGCCTGCACCTTTAGCCAAGAACTGAGAGAACTATGCACTAGGTCCTTAATAAGGAGCTTAAAGGACAGCAATGGCAGTGGTGGGATTCGGACCCACGCCCCCGAAGAAACTAAAGCCTTAATCCAGCACCTTAGACCGCTCGGCCACACTACCGCACGTAAAGCCGAACTGAAGGACAACAGGTACTATTCTAAACAAATTAAAGGTTAGCAAATGTTCAGTTGAAAGTGAAGGAGTGCAAAAACAATGCAAGTATATGCTACCAGCTTGACAGAATTGACTATGCTGCATAGGGAAAACTCCTGCGGTCTGTTTCCCATATGGTCTAGTGGTGAGGATTCCTGGTTTTCACCCAGGCGGCCAGGGTTCGACTCCCGGTATGGGAAGAGTTTGTTTTAATTATTTGAGCATTTTGCTCCTTGTTTTGCTGCTGCTGCAATAGCTCCAATGAAGCGTGTTTTAAACACTCCATGCAAACAGAGTGCATCGTGCATTTTTTTCATCTGAAGTATCTTGAAAACATGCACAGGTTTGATCACCGATGTAGTCAGGCAACATTCGGCGCTGTAAATGGTTCCAATAAACAAGGCAATTCCCATACAGTAGTTATGAAAAGTAGGTGCTTCATGGCAGCGGTGGGATTCGAACCCACGCCTCCAAAGAGACTGGAGCCTAAATCGAGCGCCTTAAACCGCTCGGCCACGCTACCATACACGAGTGCGCGCCAAACGTTCAAGATCTATTTTTTTACGGACAATTACAACACCCACTTCCTATGTTCTTGCACTCGCTCCTCTGAACATCTCTGGAGGAAAACCCGCTCACATGCAGATTTCATCCATTTGAAGTATTTGTCGCCTTGCCTGCATTCTGCCTTATCAAAGGCTAAACAGGAATACAAGACAACACTAATTCACAACAGCAATTCTAACCCCTGCCATCTCTTTTCAGACTTTGACTCCTTGCGTCATTCTTCTTCAACAGCTTCCCCTTCATCCATGCACTCACCGCAAACTTTTGCTGAGCACGTCAAAGACAAGGTGGAATCTATTGACAAGTAGATTCCTATTCTTAGGAATACTTACTGATTTTTAAGATATCCTCAGATGAACGTAGGTTAAAACCATTAAAACACGCTGATCCTTAGGAATGAATAAATTAGCATGATCACCTATGCTGCCCAGTAAAATTTTCCAAACTAACTTTCTCCAATATGTTAGAAGAATCACATTAGTGTATCGCGTTAGGAGAAAAACAAATCTTGGGCAGTGGAGGGATTGAAAAAGGCACAGCCAAAGTGGCCTGCACCTTTAGCCAAGAACTGAGAGAACTATGCACTAGGTCCTTAATAAGGAGCTTAAAGGACAGCAATGGCAGTGGTGGGATTCGGACCCACGCCCCCGAAGAAACTAAAGCCTTAATCCAGCACCTTAGACCGCTCGGCCACACTACCGCACGTAAAGGCGAACTGAAGGACAACAGGTACTATTCTAAACAAATTAAAGGTTAGCAAATGTTCAGTTGAAAGTGATGGAGTGCAAAAACAATGCAAGTATATGCTACCAGCTTGACAGAATTGACTATGCTGCATAGGGAAAGCTCCTGCCGTCCGTTTCCCATATGGTCTAGCGGTGAGGATTCCTGGTTTTCACCCAGGCGGCTTGGGTTCGACTCCCGGTATGGGAAGAGTTTGTTTTAATTATTTGAGCATTTTGCTCCTTTTTTTGCTGCTGCTGCAATAGCTCCAATGAAGCGTGTTTTAAACACTCCATGCAAACACAGTGCTTCGTGCATTTTTTTCATCTGAAGTATCTTGAAAACATGCACAGGTTTGATCACCGATGTAGTCAGGCAACATTCGGCGCTGTAAATGGTTCCAATAAACAAGGCAGTTCCCATACAGTAGTTATGAAAAGTAGGTGCTTCATGGCAGCGGTGGGATTCAAACCCACGCCTCCAAAGAGACTGGAGCCTAAATCCAGCTCCTTAGACCGCTCGGCCATGCTACCATACACGAGTGCGCGCCAAACGTTCAAGAGCTATTTTTTTACGGACAATTACAACACCCACTTCCTATGTTCTTGCACTCGCTCCTCTGAACATCTCTGGAGGAAAACCCGCTCACATGCAGATTTCATCCATTTGAAGTATTTGTCGCCTTGCCTGCATTCTGCCTTATCAAAGTCTAAAAAGGAATACACTAATTCACAACAGCAATTCTAACCCCTGCCATCTCTTTTCAGACTTTGACTCCTTGCGTCATTCTTCTTCAACAGCTTCCCCTTCATCCATGCATTCACCGCAAACTTTTGCTGAGCACGTCAAAGACAAGGTGGAATCTATTCACAGGTAGATTCCTATTCTTAGGAATACTTACTGATTTTTAAGATATCCTCAGATGAACGTAGGTTAAAACCATTAAAACACGCTGATCCTTAGGAATGAATAAATTAGCATGATCACCTATGCTGCCCAGTAAAATTTTCCAAACTAACTTTCTCCAATATGTTAGAAGAATCACATTAGTGTATCGCGTTAGGAGAAAAACAAATCTTGGGCAGTGGAGGAATTGAAAAAGGCACAGCCAAAATGGCCTGCACCTTTAGCCAAGAACTGAGAGAACTATGCACTAGGTCCTTAATAAGGAGCTTAAAGGACAGCAATGGCAGTGGTGGGATTCGGAGCCACGCCCCCGAAGAAACTAAAGCCTTAATCCAGCACCTTAGACTGCTCGGCTACACTACCGCACGTAAAGGCGAACTGAAGGACAACAGGTACTATTCTAAACAAATTAAAGGTTAGCAAATGTTCAGTTGAAAGTGATGGAGTGCAAAAACAATGCAAGTATATGCTACCAGCTTGACAGAATTGACTATGCTGCATAGGGAAAGCTCCTGCCGTCCGTTTCCCATATGGTCTAGCGGTGAGGATTCCTGGTTTTCACCCAGACGGCCCGGGTTCGACTCCCGGTTTGGGAAGAGTTTGTTTTAATTATTTGAGCATTTTGCTCCTTGTTTTGCTGCTGCTGCAATAGCTCCAATGAAGCGTGTTTTAAACACTCCATGCAAACAGAGTGCTTTGTGCATTTTTTTCATCTGAAGTATCTTGAAAACATGCACAGGTTTGATCACCGATGTAGTCAGGCAACATTCGGCGCTGTAAATGCTTCCAATAAACAAGGCAGTTCCCATACAGTAGTTATGAAAAGTAGGTGTTTCATGGCAGCGGTGGGATTCGAACCCACGCCTCCAAAGAGACTGGAGCCTAAATCCAGCGCCTTAGACCGCTCGGCCACGCTACCATACACGAGTGCACATAAAACGTTCAAGAGCTATTTTTTTACGGACAATTACAACACCCACTTCCTATGTTCTTGCACTCGCTCCTCTGAACATCTCTGGAGGAAAACCCGCTCACATGCAGATTTCATCCATTTGAAGTATTTGTCGCCTTGCCTGCATTCTGCCTTATCAAAGGCTAAACAGGAATACTAGACAACACTAATTCACAACAGCAATTCTAACCCCTGCCATCTCTTTTCAGACTTTGACTCCTTGCGTCATTCTTCTTCAACAGCTTCCCCTTCATCCATGCATTCACCGCAAACTTTTGCTGAGCACGTCAAAGACAATGTGGAATCTATTCACAAGTAGATTCCTATTCTTAGGAATACTGGACATCAGTGCACAAATTGAGTTTTCTCCAGTGGACTGCAGCGTTCTAAATACGAGAGATTGAGAGAGGCACACCAAGAAGTAATGTCTGTGACTGGCTACAGAAAGATGAATGTTAAGTCCCAACCCTTGTCCTACAAGTAATTGCCATTGTATCGTAGGTATTAGTTCTTTCTGTAGCGTTTAAAACTCTATGAACAACCATGTTCTTGCAGCCCAGCATGGGTAACTCTTTCTATGTTAGCAAACAGTGGGCAATGGACCTGCTCGTTCTGTGGTCCCCAATCTGTACGGCTTGGGAGACACTTCCATAGGTTGAAATGCTTTTCTGCATTATCAAATATTTGCATTACTATGTAACCTAACGGCGCCTGTATTGTCAAACAGTGATAATGGTTAGATGTGTGTAGGAGGCTGTGAACAGCACAGTCTGCCATGTTTGTACTCATGATACTCGTACATATGGAGAAAAACATTTATATATTGGTTTGTAAGAAATACCTGCAGCAGAGAAAATTATATATAATGAAATGGTATCTTCAAAATATAATACAAAATAAATATAATGACAATTATTAATAAAAATACTTGCCAAAGAATTACATTTGTATCAATAAAAATGGGGGTGCATCAGGGTATAATGAACAACAAAAGTTGGGTATCACGTCAAACTGTTTGGGAACCTTTGCTTTAGTGTTTAGGTCTCTGTGTCCCAGACGCTTCATTCCATTACTCTGTATTGTCCAAAAACAGGGTCTGCCCGGGATGTGGGACATAGGATTAAAATCCAGGACATGTGTCCTCCTTCGTCCCGGGTGTGTGTGTTTATATAAATAGTGCTGAGAGACATCATTACGGCACTGAAACTGCAGACCTCCATCTCAAGAGGAATGAATCTGTACAGCTGTGTAGGATACTGTGGATTGTGCATTTGGATTTGTAGAGCTGTTTAGCATTAAAGCATGCAATTAATAAGAGGTAGAATGCTGTGCTGATTGTGTGGAGCCCTCTAGCAGTGGAGATGTTGATGTACAGCAGTAAAGAGGTTAATGTCTAGCAGTAGAGATGTTTACATCCAGCAGTAGAGGGGTTAATATCGAGCAGTAGAGACATTCACCAAAAGAAGTAGAGATATTCAGGTCCAGCAGTAGAGGGGTTAATATCGAGCAGTAGAGATGTTCACATCCAGAAGTAGAGATATTCAGGTCCAGCAGTAGAGGGGTTAATGTCTAACAGTATAGAGCTGTCCATGTCCAGCAGTAGCGAGGTTAATGTCTAGCAGTATAGAAATATTCATGTCCAGCAGTAAAGGAGTTAATGTCTAGCAGTATAGAAATGTTCATGTCTAGCAATGTATGGATGTAAATGTTCAGCAGTAGAGGGGTTAATGTCTAGCAGTATAGAGATGTTCATGTCCAGCAGTAGCGGGGTTAATGTCTAGCAGTATAAAGATGTTCATGTCCAGCAGTAGAGGGGTTAATGTCTAGCAGTATAGAGATGTTCATGTCCAGCAGTAGAGGGGTTAATGTCTAGCAGTATAGAGATGTCCATGTCCAGCAGTAGAGGGGTTAATGTCTAGCAGTATAGAGATGATCATGTTCAGCAGTAGGGGGGTTAATGTCTAGCAGTATAGAGATGTTCATGTCCAGCAGTAGAGGGGTTAATGTCTAGCAGTATAGAGATGTTCATGTCCAGCAGTAGAGGGGTTAATGTCTAGCAGTATAGAGATGTCCATGTCCAGCAGTAGAGGGGTTAATGTCTAGAAGTATAGAGATGATCATGTTCAGCAGTAGGGGGGTTAATGTCTAGCAGTATAGAGATGTTCATGTCCAGCAGTAGAGGGGTTAATGTCTAGCAGTATAGAGATGTCCATGTCCAGCAGTAGAGGGGTTAATGTCTAGAAGTATAGAGATGATCATGTTCAGCAGTAGGGGGGTTAATGTCTAGCAGTATAGAGATGTTCATGTCCAGCAGTAGAGGGGTTAATGTCTAGCAGTATAGAGATGTCCATGTCCAGCAGTAGAGGGGTTAATGTCTAGAAGTATAGAGATGTTCATGTCCAGCAGTAGAGGGGTTAATGTCTAGCAGTATAGAGATGTTCATGTCCAGCAGTAGAGGGGTTAATGTCTAGCAGTATAGAGATGTCCATGTCCAGCAGTAGAGGGGTTAATGTCTAGCAGTAGAAGGGCAGTAGTGAGTCAATGAAATAATGAGCAGTACAGGGGTAATTAGGGAGATAGAAGTGCTGAGCTGGGTCTGTAGATCTCTGCGACAGGAGAAGTGCTGCGTTGGGTCTGTTCTGGCAGGAGAGGGGTTAATAAGAGAAGAAGTGCTGAGCTGAGTCTGTAGATACCTCTGGCAGGAGAGGGGTTAATGAGAGGAGAAGTGCTGCGCTGGGTCTGTTCTGGCAGGAGAGGGGTTAATGAGAGAAGACGTGCCAAGCTGAGTCTGTAGATCCCTCTGGCAGGAGAGGGGTTAATGAGAGGAAAAGTGCTGAGCTGTGTCTGTAGATCCCTGTGGCCAGAGAAGTGCTGAGCTGCGTCTGTTCTGGCAGGAGAGGGGTTAATGAGAGGAGACGTCACACAGACATGTTGTTGTGATCTCCTGGGATGACGCTGGAGGGAGAGGTCAGTGACCCACAGCAACAGCAAAACAAACTGCCGGCCAACGGCGGGGCCATACACACAAAATACACGGGGAGCAATTCTAGGACAAGCCAATCACAGGGACACACGCACAGACCACACGAGGAGCAATTCTAGGACAAGCCAATCACAGGACACACGCACAGACCACACGGGGAGCAATTCTAGAACCAGCCAATCACAGGACACACGCACAGACCACACGGGGAGGAATTCTAGAACAAGCCAATCACAGGGCCACACGCACAGACCACACGGGGAGCAATTCTAGGACAAGCTAATCACAGGGCCACACGCACAGACCACACGGGGAGCAATTCTAGGACAAGCTAATCACAGGGCCACACGCACAGACCACACGGGGAGCAATTCTAGGACAAGCCAATCACAGGACCACACGCACAGACCACACTGGGAGCAATTCTAGGACAAGCCAATCACAGGGCCACACGCACAGACCACACGGCGAGCAATTCTAGGACAAGCCAATCACAGGGCCACACGCACAGACCACACGGGGAGCAATTCTAGGACAAGCCAATCACAGGGACACACGCACAGACCACACAGGGAGCAATTCTAGGACAAGCCAATCACAGGACCACACGCACAAACCACACGAGGAGCAATTCTAGGACAAGCCAATCACAGGGACACACGCACAGACCACACGGGGAGCAATTCTAGGACAAGCCAATCACAGGGCCACACGCACAGACCACACAGGGAGCAATTCTAGGACAAGCCAATCACAGGGACACACGCACAGACCACAGGGGAGCAATTCTAGGACAAGCCAATCACAGGGACACACGCACAGACCACACGAGGAGCAATTCTAGGACAAGCCAATCACAGGGACACACGCACAGACCACACGGGGAGCAATTCTAGGACAAGCCAATCACAGGGACACACGCACAGACCACACGGGGAGCAATTCTAGGACAAGCTAATCACAGGGCCACACGCACAGACCACAGGGGGAGCAATTCTAGGACAAGCCAATCACAGTGACACACGCACAGACCACACGGGGAGCAATTCTTGGACAAGCCAATCACAGGGCCACACGCACAGACCACACGAGGAGCAATTCTAGGACAAGCCAATCACAGGGCCACACGCACACACCACACAGGGAGCAATTCTAGGACAAGCCAATCACAGGGCCACACGCACAGACCACAAGGGGAGCAATTCTAGGACAAGCCAATCACAGGGACACACGCACAGACCACACGGGGAGCAATTACAGGACAAGCCAATCACAGGGCCACACGCATAGACCACAGGGGGAGCAATTCTAGGACAAGCCAATCACAGGGACACACGCACAGACCACACGGGGAGCAATTCTAGGACAAGCCAATCACAGGGCCACACGCACAGACCACACGGGGAGCAATTCTAGGACAAGCCAATCACAGGGCCACACGCACAGACCACACGGGGAGCAATTGTAGGACAAGCCAATCACAGGGCCACACGCACAGACCACAGGGGGAGCAATTCTAGGACAAGCCAATCACAGGACACACGCGCAGACCACACGGGGAGCAATTCTAGGACAAGCCAATCACAGGACACACGCACAGACCACACGGGGAGCAATTGTAGGACAAGCCAATCACAGGGCCACACGCACAGACCACAGGGGGAGCAATTCTAGGACAAGCCAATCACAGCACCACACGCACAGACCACACGGGGAGCAATTCTAGGACAAGCCAATCACAGGGACACGCGCACAGACCACACGGGGAGCAATTCTAGGACAAGCCAATCACAGGGCCACACGCACAGACCACAGGGGAGCAATTCTAGGACAAGCCAATCACAGGGACACATGCACAGACCACACGGGGAGCAATTCTAGGACAAGCCAATCACAGGGACACACGCACAGACCACACGGGGAGCAATTCTAGGACAAGCCAATCACAGGGCCACACGCACAGACCACACGGGGAGCAATTCTAGGACAAGCCAATCACAGGGTCTCACGCACAGACCACACGGGGAGCAATTCTAGGACAAGCCAATCACAGGGCCACACGCACAGACCACACTGGGAGCAATTCTAGGACAATCCAATCACAGGACCACACGTACAGACCACAGAGGGAGCAATTCTAGGACAAGCCAATCACAGGGCCACACGCACAGACCACACGAGGAGCAATTCTAGGACAAGCCAATCACAGGGACACACGCACAGACCACACGGGGAGCAATTCTAGGACAAGCCAATCACAGGGCCACACGCACAGACCACACGGGGAGCAATTCTAGGACAAGCCAATCACAGGGCCACACGCACAGACCACACGGGGAGCAATTCTAGGACAAGCCAATCACAGAGCCACACGCACAGACCACACGGGGAGTAATTTTAGGACAAGCCAATCACAGGACACACGCACAGACCACACGGGGAGCAATTGTAGGACAAGCCAATCACAGGGCCACACGCACAGACCACACGGGGAGCAATTCTAGGACAAGCCAATCACAGGGCCACACGCACAGACCACACGGGGAGCAATTGTAGGACAAGCTAATCACAGGGCCACACGCACAGACCACAGGGGGAGCAATTGTAGGACAAGCTAATCACAGGGCAACACGCACAGACCACACGGGGAGCAATTCTAGGACAAGCCAATCACAGGGCCACACGCACAGACCACACGGGGAGCAATTCTAGGACAAGCCAATCACAGGGACACACGCACAGACCACACGGGGAGCAATTCTAGGACAAGCCAATCACAGGGACACACGCACAGACCACACGGGGAGCAATTCTAGGACAAGATAATCACAGGGCCACACGCACAGACCACACGGGGAGCAATTCTAGGACAAGCCAATCACAGGGACACACGCACAGACCACACAGGAAGCAATTCTAGGACAAGCCAATCACAGGGACACACGCACAGACCACACGGGGAGCAATTCTAGGACAAGCCAATCACAGGACCACACGCACAAACCACACGGGGAGCAATTCTAGGACAAGCCAATCACAGGGCCACACGCACAGACCACAGGGGGAGCAATTCTAGGACAAGCCAATCACAGGGCCACACGCACAGACCACAGGGGGAGCAATTCTAGGACAAGCCAATCACAGGACACACGCACAGACCACACGGGGAGCAATTCTAGGACAAGCCAATCACAGGGTCACACGCACAGACCACACGGGGAGCAATTCTAGGACAAGCCAATCACAGGGCCACACGCACAGACCACACGGGGAGCAATTCTAGGACAAGCTAACCACAGGGCCACACGCACAGACCACACGGGGAGCAATTCTAGGACAAGCTAACCACAGGGCCACACGCACAGACCACACGGGGAGCAATTCTAGGACAAGCTAACCACAGGGCCACACGCACAGACCACACGGGGAGCAATTCTAGGACAAGCCAATCACAGGGCCACACGCACAGACCACACGGGGAGCAATTCTAGGACAAGCTAATCACAGGGCCACACGCACAGACCACACAGGGAGCAATTCTAGGACAAGCCATTCACAGGGCCACACGCACAGACCACACGGGGAGCAATTCTAGGACAAGCCAATCACAGGACCACACGCACAGACCACACAGGGAGCAATTCTAGGACAAGCCAACCACAGGGCCACACGCACAGACCACACAGGGAGCAATTCTAGGACAAGCCAATCACAGGGCCACACGCACAAACCACACGAGGAGCAATTCTAGGACAAGCCAATCACTGGGCCACACACACAGACCACACGGGGAGCAATTCTAGGACAAGCCAATCACAGGGCCACACGCACAAACCACACGAGAAGCAATTCTAGGACAATCCAATCACAGGGCCACACGCACAGACCACAGGGGGAGCAATTCTAGGACAAGCCAATCACAGGGCCACACGCACAGACCACACGGGGAGCAATTCTAGGACAAGCGAATCACAGGGCCACACGCACAGACCACACGGGGAGCAATTCTAGGACAAGCTAATCACAGGGCCACACGCACAGACCACACAGGGAGCAATTCTAGGACAAGCCAATCACAGGAACACACGCACAGACCACACGGGGATCAATTCTAGGACAAGCCAATCACAGGGCCACACGCACAGACCACACGGGGAGCAATTCTAGGACAAGCCAATCACAGGGCCACACGCACAAACCACACGAGGAGCAATTCTAGGACAAGCCAATCACAGGGCCACACACACAGACCACACGGGGAGCAATTCTAGGACAAGCCAATCACAGGGCCACACGCACAAACCACACGAGAAGCAATTCTAGGACAATCCAATCACAGGGCCACACGCACAGACCACACGGGGAGCAATTCTAGGACAAGCCAATCACAGGGCCACACGCACAGACCACAGGGGGAGCAATTCTAGGACAAGCCAATCAGAGGACCACACGCACAGACCACAGGGGGAGCAATTCTAGGACAAGCCAATCACAGGGACACACGCACAAACCACACGGGGAGCAATTCTAGGACAAGCTAATCACAGGGACACACGCACAGACCACACGGGGAGCAATTCTAGGACAAGCCAATCACAGGACACGCACAGACCACACGGGGAGCAATTCTAGGACAAGCCAATCACAGGGCCACACGCACAGACCACAGGGGGAGCAATTCTAGGACAAGCCAATCAGAGGACCACACGCACAGACCACACGGGGAGCAATTCTAGGACAAGCCAATCACAGGGACACACGCACAAACCACACGGGGAGCAATTCTAGGACAAGCTAATCACAGGGACACACGCACAGACCACACGGGGAGCAATTCTAGGACAAGCCAATCACAGGGACACACGCACAGACCACACGGGGAGCAATTCTAGGACAAGCCAATCACAGGACCACACGCACAGACCACAGGGGGAGCAATTCTAGGACAAGCTAATCACAGGGCCACACGCACAGACCACACGGGGAGCAATTCTAGGGCAAGCCAATCACAGGGCCACACGCACAGACCACAGGGGGAGCAATTCTAGGACAAGCCAATCACAGGACCACACGCACAGACCACACGGGGAGCAATTCTAGGACAAGCCAATCACAGGGCCACACGCACAGACCACACGGGGAGCAATTCTAGGACAAGCCAATCACAGGGCCACACGCACAGACCACACGGGGAGCAATTCTAGGACAAGACAATCACAGGGCCACACGCACAGACCACACGGGGAGCAATTCTAGGACAAGCCAATCACAGGGCCACACGCACAGACCACACGGGGAGCAATTCTAGGACAAGATAATATCACAGGGACACACGCACAGACCACACGGGGAGCAATTCTAGGACAAGCCAATCACAGGGCCACACGCACAGACCACACGGGGAGCAATTCTAGGACAAGCTAATCACAGGGCCACACGCACAGACCACACGGGGAGCAATTCTAGGAGAAGCCAATCACAGGGCCACACGCACAGACCACACGGGGAGCAATTCTAGGACAAGCCAATCACAGGGACACACACACAGACCACACGGGGAGCAATTCTAGGACAAGCCAATCACAGGGACACACGCACAGACCACAGGGGGAGCAATTCTAGGACAAGCCAATCACAGGGCCACACGCACAGACCACACGGGGAGCAATTCTAGGACAAGCCAATCACAGGGTCTCACGCACAGACCACACGGGGAGCAATTCTAGGACAAGCCAATCACAGGGCCACACGCACAGACCACACTGGGAGCAATTCTAGGACAATCCAATCACAGGACCACACGTACAGACCACAGAGGGAGCAATTCTAGGACAAGCCAATCACAGGGCCACACGCACAGACCACACGAGGAGCAATTCTAGGACAAGCCAATCACAGGGACACACGCACAGAGCACACGGGGAGCAATTCTAGGACAAGCCAATCACAGGGCCACACGCACAGACCACACGGGGAGCAATTCTAGGACAAGCCAATCACAGGGCCACACGCACAGACCACACGGGGAGCAATTCTAGGACAAGCCAATCACAGAGCCACACGCACAGACCACACGGGGAGTAATTTTAGGACAAGCCAATCACAGGACACACGCACAGACCACACGGGGAGCAATTGTAGGACAAGCCAATCACAGGGCCACACGCACAGACCACACGGGGAGCAATTCTAGGACAAGCCAATCACAGGGCCACACGCACAGACCACACGGGGAGCAATTGTAGGACAAGCTAATCACAGGGCCACACGCACAGACCACAGGGGGAGCAATTGTAGGACAAGCTAATCACAGGGCAACACGCACAGACCACACGGGGAGCAATTCTAGGACAAGCCAATCACAGGGCCACACGCACAGACCACACGGGGAGCAATTCTAGGACAAGCCAATCACAGGGACACACGCACAGACCACACGGGGAGCAATTCTAGGACAAGCCAATCACAGGGACACACGCACAGACCACACGGGGAGCAATTCTAGGACAAGATAATCACAGGGCCACACGCACAGACCACACGGGGAGCAATTCTAGGACAAGCCAATCACAGGGACACACGCACAGACCACACAGGAAGCAATTCTAGGACAAGCCAATCACAGGGACACACGCACAGACCACACGGGGAGCAATTCTAGGACAAGCCAATCACAGGACCACACGCACAAACCACACGGGGAGCAATTCTAGGACAAGCCAATCACAGGGCCACACGCACAGACCACAGGGGGAGCAATTCTAGGACAAGCCAATCACAGGGCCACACGCACAGACCACAGGGGGAGCAATTCTAGGACAAGCCAATCACAGGACACACGCACAGACCACACGGGGAGCAATTCTAGGACAAGCCAATCACAGGGTCACACGCACAGACCACACGGGGAGCAATTCTAGGACAAGCCAATCACAGGGCCACACGCACAGACCACACGGGGAGCAATTCTAGGACAAGCTAACCACAGGGCCACACGCACAGACCACACGGGGAGCAATTCTAGGACAAGCTAACCACAGGGCCACACGCACAGACCACACGGGGAGCAATTCTAGGACAAGCTAACCACAGGGCCACACGCACAGACCACACGGGGAGCAATTCTAGGACAAGCCAATCACAGGGCCACACGCACAGACCACACGGGGAGCAATTCTAGGACAAGCTAATCACAGGGCCACACGCACAGACCACACAGGGAGCAATTCTAGGACAAGCCATTCACAGGGCCACACGCACAGACCACACGGGGAGCAATTCTAGGACAAGCCAATCACAGGACCACACGCACAGACCACACAGGGAGCAATTCTAGGACAAGCCAACCACAGGGCCACACGCACAGACCACACAGGGAGCAATTCTAGGACAAGCCAATCACAGGGCCACACGCACAAACCACACGAGGAGCAATTCTAGGACAAGCCAATCACTGGGCCACACACACAGACCACACGGGGAGCAATTCTAGGACAAGCCAATCACAGGGCCACACGCACAAACCACACGAGAAGCAATTCTAGGACAATCCAATCACAGGGCCACACGCACAGACCACAGGGGGAGCAATTCTAGGACAAGCCAATCACAGGGCCACACGCACAGACCACACGGGGAGCAATTCTAGGACAAGCGAATCACAGGGCCACACGCACAGACCACACGGGGAGCAATTCTAGGACAAGCTAATCACAGGGCCACACGCACAGACCACACAGGGAGCAATTCTAGGACAAGCCAATCACAGGGACACACGCACAGACCACACGGGGAGCAATTCTAGGACAAGCCAATCACAGGGCCACACGCACAGACCACACGGGGAGCAATTCTAGGACAAGCCAATCACAGGGCCACACGCACAAACCACACGAGGAGCAATTCTAGGACAAGCCAATCACAGGGCCACACACACAGACCACACGGGGAGCAATTCTAGGACAAGCCAATCACAGGGCCACACGCACAAACCACACGAGAAGCAATTCTAGGACAATCCAATCACAGGGCCACACGCACAGACCACACGGGGAGCAATTCTAGGACAAGCCAATCACAGGGCCACACGCACAGACCACAGGGGGAGCAATTCTAGGACAAGCCAATCAGAGGACCACACGCACAGACCACAGGGGGAGCAATTCTAGGACAAGCCAATCACAGGGACACACGCACAAACCACACGGGGAGCAATTCTAGGACAAGCTAATCACAGGGACACACGCACAGACCACACGGGGAGCAATTCTAGGACAAGCCAATCACAGGACACGCACAGACCACACGGGGAGCAATTCTAGGACAAGCCAATCACAGGGCCACACGCACAGACCACAGGGGGAGCAATTCTAGGACAAGCCAATCAGAGGACCACACGCACAGACCACACGGGGAGCAATTCTAGGACAAGCCAATCACAGGGACACACGCACAAACCACACGGGGAGCAATTCTAGGACAAGCTAATCACAGGGACACACGCACAGACCACACGGGGAGCAATTCTAGGACAAGCCAATCACAGGGACACACGCACAGACCACACGGGGAGCAATTCTAGGACAAGCCAATCACAGGACCACACGCACAGACCACAGGGGGAGCAATTCTAGGACAAGCTAATCACAGGGCCACACGCACAGACCACACGGGGAGCAATTCTAGGGCAAGCCAATCACAGGGCCACACGCACAGACCACAGGGGGAGCAATTCTAGGACAAGCCAATCACAGGACCACACGCACAGACCACACGGGGAGCAATTCTAGGACAAGCCAATCACAGGGCCACACGCACAGACCACACGGGGAGCAATTCTAGGACAAGCCAATCACAGGGCCACACGCACAGACCACACGGGGAGCAATTCTAGGACAAGACAATCACAGGGCCACACGCACAGACCACACGGGGAGCAATTCTAGGACAAGCCAATCACAGGGCCACACGCACAGACCACACGGGGAGCAATTCTAGGACAAGCTAATCACAGGGCCACACGCACAGACCACACGGGGAGCAATTCTAGGAGAAGCCAATCACAGGGCCACACGCACAGACCACACGGGGAGCAATTCTAGGACAAGCCAATCACAGGGACACACACACAGACCACACGGGGAGCAATTCTAGGACAAGCCAATCACAGGGACACACGCACAGACCACACGGGGAGCAATTCTAGGACAAGCCAATCACAGGGACACACGCACAGACCACACGGGGAGCAATTCTAGGACAAGCCAATCACAGGACCATGCACAGAGATTTATAGTTCCAGAGTTATTACAGTTTAAACCCATGTTTTTTTTACATTAGCAGTGCCCTCTAGTGGTCAAATTCTAATTAGATTTCCTGTTAGATTCTAATGGAGAGGAAAGTCAGAAAAGTCAGTGATATACAGTTCTCTATAGAATGTGATAGAAACTGTAAAAGTCACTTCCTGTCAGTTAGAACTATCAGGAAGTAAACACAGTAAATTCACTTCCTGTCAGTTACAACTATCAGTAAGTAAACACAGGAAATTCACTTCCTGTCAGTTAGAACTATCAGGAAGTAAACACAGTAAATTCACTTCCTGTCAGTTACAACTATCAGTAAGTAAACACAGGAAATTCACTTCCTGTCAGTTAGAACTATCAGGAAGTAAACACACAGTAAATTCACTTCCTGTCAGTTAGAACTATCAGGAAGTAAACACAGTAAATTCACTTCCTGATTATTTAACCTGCTATAATTTTTGAATAAAACATCTGACAGCAGTGGGAGTGACCTTGTTTTATTCAGCAGGAAATGCTCTGTAAAATATGTTTTCATTAAAAATAGTTTACTGCTCCTTTAAAGGGATTCAGTACCTAAACACAGCTTTGATATTGTTTAAGCCATTTTAATGTAGAAAAGTCTTTTTTTCGGTTGTTTGGCCTTATAGATTATTGTAATTAAGATATGCCGTGCAGGCACTTCCTGCCTGGGCCCTACATTACCTCTCCCACTAACTGGCCCTTACCCCTTGCTAGAGGAGGTTGGTAATGCATTGCTGAGCAATGTCAGTGTAGGGCTAAGACAGGAAGTGTCTGCACGGCATGCTTTAATTAGAATAATATACAACTATAGTTAACTCAAACTATTTTTCTAAATAAAAATGGTTAATAAAACATATAGTTGATTTTTAAAGGTCATTCAAAATCACCAAAGTTGTTTTTAGGTTTTAAATTTGAAATTCTTTCAACTATTATCATTTTCTGTTATTTAATATGTACCTTATAGAGGTAAATCAAGCACAGGTTAGGTGTAAGTCCTGCCCTGTTGTAGTGATTTACAGAGCTTGGAGCATGTAAGTAAGAACTCGCTGTTATTAGGGGAAAGGACACATTCGGTTCTACAGACTAAAGTCCACGTGTTTTCATTGGTAAAAATACCCCTCAGACGAGTGACGACATCAGTTCCCTAGTGGTGCAGATCTGCGGCGAGAAGTCTGCTGCGTATTACCTGACAGAGTGCCAGAGCGGTGTCCAACTTATTGCAAAGCAATGGCACTCTGTGAGTTAAAACTTTCTGTGCATACATAACAAGAAAAAGTGCTTTATTTCTAGGACAAACCAAATCCACCGTATGGATCAAATAATCATTATCGTTGAGTTAACCCTTTGAGTGCCAGAGGCAATGCTCTGCGTACCCCTCTGGCACTTAAGACTTAAATGGGGCTGTTTAACACCGTGTATACTAGAGAGGACTCCAGTGCATTGTGAAGATGGTGCGTTATGAATAAATAATAATAGTAATAATAATAATATAATCTTATTATACAAATGGAGAGCGGGCCCTGGTCCTAAGAGCTGACTGTCTAGTACAGACATAGGACCTCCAGCTGTTGGAGACAATTATGGTTGGTAAGGGATGATGGCAGTTTAGTCCCCACCAGCTCAAATGCCAAAGGTGTGCAAACCCTGCAGTAAAGTGGGAAGATCATAACCTGAGGTGTGGGACCGTGGCATCACCCCAACTGGACAAATGGGTGTCACTGAGGGGTCGTGACCTTGATCCAGGATTCTGAGATCGGCTTAGCAGTGTGTCCTCTCATAGTACTCACAATTACACACACACAGATACACACACACGCACTACACATACACAGATACACAAAAATACAGATACACACATAAACACACACACACACACACAGATATACAAAGATACAGATACACACACGCACAGATACACACACACACACACACAGATACACACATGCACACACACAGATACACACAGATACACACATACAGATACACAAAAATACAGATACATACACAGATACACACATACACACAGATACACAGATACACACATATATACACAAAAATACAGATACACACATACACACACAGATACACACATACAAACAGATACACACACAGATACACAAAAATACAGATACACACATACACACACAGATACACACATACACACAGATACACAAAAATACAGATACACACGCACTACACATACACACACACGCACTACACATAGACACACACACGCACTACACATAGACACACACGCACTACACATACACACACACGCACTACACATACACACACTCACATACCTCCCAAGTGTCCCTCTTTGAGAGACCTGAATCCCTCTGTCCCTCCTTCCCACCCTGGTGTCCCTCCTTTTAGGACATCAGACTGTGTGGTGGGTATAGAAGTGTATCACATTGTTCCACAGCAATAAAACTCACAATAATGTTTGTTTAAACTGTAGTATCTGTGTTTATAACTGCATCTGTACAAATAAAACACTTTGGTCTTGCTCTAGATGATTAATTCACTTATATAAAGAGCTGTTAACAGATCATGAAGTAACCTAAACATTCTCTATAATGCCCCGCCCACCAGCCACACCCCAAGCAACACCACCTTTGGCCTTTTGAAATGTTGGGAGGTATGCACTCACTACACACACACACACACACACACACACACACACACACAGATACATAGAAATACAGATACACACACAGATATACACTACACATACACACACACACACACACACATAGATATATATATAAATACAGATACACACACATACACACACATAGATACATAAAAATACAGATACACAGACAGATAAACACACATACACACACACAGATACACAAAAATACACATACACACACACACAGATACACACATACACACACACACACAGATACACACATACACACACGGATACCCATACAGATACATAAAAATACACATACACACACACACACACATACACACACACACACACACAGATACATAAAAATACACATACACACACATAGATACACACATACACACACACATAGATACACAAAAATACACATATATACACAGATACACATACACACACACACAGATACACATACACACACACAGATACACACACAGATACACACACAGATGATAGCAAAACGCCTGTACTCTTGCCGCTCTGCCAATGAAGAGACAAGATGGAGGAGAGCAAAACAGGAATATTTCTTTATTCGAATATAGAGAGAACAGTACAGCACATTAGCATGGAAGAAAACTTGTTCTGTTCTAAAAATTATGAGCAGAGGGGGTCTCTAATATACTAATAGCACACCCTTGAGCAATAAGATGATTGGTTTAACAGAAAACAAGAATTGCAAAAATTACATATTCAGTAATCTACAACATTGCATATTTCGTTAGTCCAATAGTAAAGCATTAATATTGCTCCTCCACCCAAATAACATAATCAGTTTCCACCCCCTAATATTGCTCCTCCACCCAAATAACATAATCAGTTTCCACCCCCTAATATTGCTCCTCCACCCAAATAACATAATCAGTTTCCACCCTCTATTAGAATTACAAGCTTTGCATATTTGGAAATAACAAAAACATTAGTTCTCAGAAAATGCAATACACTATGATTTAACCTAACTTAGCAAAATATCTTATCAATCTATGTGAAGGGGGGAGAGAATGAGCTGTGAGTTTCTCTGCTTATCAATATGTGTGCAGGGAGATGGGAGGGGGGAAAGAAAGAGTGACATAGGTTTTCTTTTTGGAGACCATAAAATTTCTGCTGTCTCTTTAGGTGCTGGTTAACCCTTCCCTTGCTATATTGTGTGATGTAGCTTATGTTTAAACACTTGATATTTGATAACAATCCCCCCTTTGGTCATTGGATCACCTTATAAGTGTGATCCACATGACCACCTAAATGACCTGATCATACTTGCTAGTAGGGGAGGGGATGGAAGTTACCAAAAGTAAAATTCACAAGGGTAGTCAGAGAGGTACACTGATGAGACAGGTAGTGAGAACACCGGCGAAACAGTCATCACTTGTTGAGCCAGTACCAAATATTGTCCTGTGTGTATTTTCATGATGCACAGGTCCCACGTAGGTAGGTGATACAATAAACCCACTTGATAATTTGAAGAGGCAGGTAGTGCAGTAGGCCTGCTTTTAATCCCACGGAGGCAGGCGGTCAGGGATTATTGTGCCCCGACAAAACACCTGCTTGATGATCTCACGGTGGCAGGCGGTGCAAGAAGCCTGCTTGCTGGTCTGCGGTGGTAGGTGGTCAGGAAGTATTATGCCTGTCAAAACACCTACTTGCTGGTATTCCGGAACAAAATCCTGAGGCCTTCACCCTGTTCTACCTCCCACTGGGCATCTGCTGGGCACTGGGAGGGTACAGGGCCTTTATCCTGCTCAGGCTCTGGTGCAGCTTTCACTCTGGTGTGGTGTACCCAGGTCTTTCCTTTATGTAGCTTGACTGCGCTGTGACTTGTCAATAAAATCTGGAATGGACCTTTCCACTGGGGCTCCAAACGGTCTGTTCTCCAGGTCTTTACATACACCCACCCTCCAGGCTGGAAGGCATGCACTGGACCAGCCAAAGGCAAAGGCTGTTGTTGAACAGAATATCTGTGAAAGGAAGAAAGGGTAGACTGCAGGGCAGTTACATAGTCCCCGATCTGCTGATTACCAGTCTCTAAGGTAGGTCCCTGATGCTGAACAATCCTGTTCCAGGGCCTAACAAAAAGGATCTCATAGGGATTCAACTTTAGAGTCTTTAAGGGGGTTTGCTCTGATGCAAGTCATGGTCATTAGGAACTGTCCATTTGAGTTCAGTATATAGTTTGGTGATATTTCCATTCCCTTCAACCTTCCCCCAAAATAATACACACTTCTTTACAATGTCTCTAGTCTGACTCAATAGTTCTTAGTACACCAAATCTTGGAATTACTTCTCTCATTAACTCCTTAGCTACTGATCCTGCAGTAGCACTTTTCCAGACAAAGTCTCTGGCCACTTAAACAATTAATCAATTATTACCAAAAAGATACTGTACAGGTGGCAACTCAATGTATCTGGTATATCACACAAGTTCTAACAATTTTCTGACTTACTATGCACAAACCTGGTCCTACAGCTATCCACAGCAAGGTGTTTGCCATAACATCACTTCCCTGATGAGTGTTCTCATACATATTGCGCAAAATCTGCACCATGACCAACCTAGGCAGAAATACCCTGCCATCTGGGTTAACCCAGCTACTATCAATCAACTGGGCATGGTACTGATATGCCAACTTTACCAGTCCTCAGAGGTATATACAGCCTGCACCTTTGTTAATAACAGAATCATTATTGTGGGATTACCACAGATATTCTGAAGATAGGGGTTCAAGGCAGCTGCTGCAACAACCCTCCCCCCTCTCTCCCACAAAATAGCAAAAACATGAACAATGTCAAAAACATATTTTGAACTAGTGAAAACATTTACAGATTGGTCTCAGGGACATTGCAATGCTTTAGTCAATGCTATGATTTCAGCACCCTGAGCTGAGAGAAAATTAGGGAGTCCCTCAGCTAAAACAAATAGTTCCAATTCAGGGTTAGGGAGGGGAACATCACTCAGGTCTGGTCTGAGTAAAGTCAATTCCTCCAGGGCTTCTACACAGTCATGTTCTGGAGAGTCACTTTTGTCACTTGGCAATAGGGTAACTGGTTTTGGCAGAGTTAAAGCAGGGGCAGACATCAGCACCAACTTCAGACTGTCACAATCACACACAGATAGTTCATCCCATACTGTCCTGTCAGGCAAATCATATTTGTCCACTATTGGTCTTAACCCTTGCCTAGCTTCTTTGCTGATGGGGAACTATCTGACTTAGACCAGTCCTGTGTTAGGCTACAAGTCAATAAAGGGTTGGCATCTCTAGCAACCCATGGCTTTCCAGCTGCCAAACAGCAGAGAGCACTGAGCGCAGCACTTCCTCCAGGACTATCCTGGGAAATGTGTCTCAATTCCATCTGGAGTCAGTTTATAATACACAGGTACATATACTTATATCTCGTCAGTGACAAATGTAATTTCAATCCTTAATTTAGTCAACAGATCCCTTCCATATAGTGCAGTGGGGCATAACTCTGATAGGAGAAAACTTATCCTGGACAATAGTCCCTTCTATGGTAACTTCCATAGGTTGTATACATGGCATAGAGGAGGGACTTCAATCCACCCCGTCTATGCTGATAGTTTTCTCACTAAGAATTCCCCCCTGCACTGTAGGCTAATGCTATAAAGACTGCTCCTGATCCACTCTATTCTGTCTTATTAGGGGAGTCATTTCTGTCTGTATCACCACTACCATATGCACCTTCTCCCTGGGGATGTCTGTCTGTATCTGTACATAACTTCTTTCTTTGCTTTCTCCATTACTTCACTTACTGGCTTACACAACACACTCTCAGTCCTACTCAATTTCCTCTGAATGTCTGAATTATTCTGTCAACAAAGTCATCTGGTCTCAAAAGGGGTGTCAGAGTCTAGATACAATAAAACATTAATACATTATCAGTCGTGTCTTTAAGAGGGCTTATCAGTCTCTAATTAAATCAGCAACAATCCTTTCCTTCATTCCCCTATACACATTATTACAATTGTGAAGGAATTGCACAGGGGAGGGAGGGGTATGATGCTGCTCAATCATCTCTCAGTGGCAGAGAATCAGCACACAGGCATTTAACCCCTGCCTGTCACATTCAGCGAAGCAGCATTATCAGTTTGCTATATATACATATATATAACTAGTTCTTCTGGAGGTTAAATTACATGAAAACACATTCTCATTACATTCAGTACTCTTATTGCTTAAAAACATTAACATTTACTTTTTCTTAAAGGGATAGTAACACTTCGCTTCAACTTCATTTCATTCTGTAGGCACCAAAAAAACACGAAGAATGATACAAGTCTCATCTCCCAAACCTCCACGGTCCATGAGACACTCACAAGCAAAGTTCCCCTCCCCGCCCCTTTTTCCTAGTGTAAGACATCTCTTCTCAGATGTGAGTCTGGTTGTATGACAGTACAGATAACAGAAGGGGACAATTTTCTTTGTATGAAAACAATGAAAGCCCTTCCCCCCTTGAAAAGTTTTTCAGCTTTTTCCATTATCTTAATTGAAGATTGTCCCTCTCTGCAGTCTACCTGGGCATCTCCCTTCTTATCTGGTTGAACAGGGGGGGGATACTTTGTTTGTGAATATCTCCCAAACCACAAAGGCTTCAGAGACAAGACCCACATCACCCTTCACGTTTCCTCAATGCCCACAAAACAAAACAAAGCCAAAACGAAGTATCACTATCCCTTCAAGTTTTACACATTTTCTAAAAACCCAAAATCAGGATCCCACTTACCCAGCGACTGCAGTCTTTGTCTCAGATTAACCACTGTGTCTCTCTCCAAACACCCCCTGTCGGCGGCCAACCGACACCCATACTGGCCAGACCTTAGTATATAAGAGCACAAAAGTCTGCCAGTCAAATTCCTTAGACCCATGGGTAACTAGATGCCACATATTCAACATACACTGAAGAGGTTCACTCTTCCCCTTACTGGTCCCTGAGACACTGAAGAGGTTTACTCTTCAACTTACTGGACTCAAACCCCATGCGGCCTATACCTAGGAAAACAAAAGTACCTAGTACCAAACTGGGAGACACTGGTATACCAAATTATCACAAAACAAGGATTAATGTATATAAAACACAACACCTTACCTACAGGATGAGACACACGGTTAGCCTGACTGATTCCTGTTAGCTCTTGTCCTGGATTCTTAGGACTCCAATGGATTGGAGTGAACTGGTCCTGTAAGATCAGTGAAGGGCATGCACAGGGATGGACACAATGGATCCACTTTAGCCGGCTTACCTATACACGCCTTGTCACTGGTCTAGCAGGTAAGAAACGCAGTTCCTCTGTCGATTGGAGTCCCACCAGAGTCGCCAAATTTGATAGCAAAACGCCTGTACTCTTGCCGCTCTGCCAATGAAGAGACAAGATGGAGGAGAGCAAAACAGGAATATTTCTTTATTCGAATATAGAGAGAACAGTACAGCACATTAGCATGGAAGAAAACTTGTTCTGTTCTAAAAATTATGAGCAGAGGGGGTCTCTAATATACTAATAGCACACCCTTGAGCAATAAGATGATTGGTTTAACAGAAAACAAGAATTGCAAAAATTACATATTCAGTAATCTACAACATTGCATATTTCGTTAGTCCAATAGTAAAGCATTAATATTGCTCCTCCACCCAAATAACATAATCAGTTTCCACCCCCTAATATTGCTCCTCCACCCAAATAACATAATCAGTTTCCACCCCCTAATATTGCTCCTCCACCCAAATAACATAATCAGTTTCCACCCTCTATTAGAATTACAAGCTTTGCATATTTGGAAATAACAAAAACATTAGTTCTCAGAAAATGCAATACACTATGATTTAACCTAACTTAGCAAAATATCTTATCAATCTATGTGAAGGGGGGAGAGAATGAGCTGTGAGTTTCTCTGCTTATCAATATGTGTGCAGGGAGATGGGAGGGGGGAAAGAAAGAGTGACATAGGTTTTCTTTTTGGAGACCATAAAATTTCTGCTGTCTCTTTAGGTGCTGGTTAACCCTTCCCTTGCTATATTGTGTGATGTAGCTTATGTTTAAACACTTGATATTTGATAACACAGATACACATACACACACACACAGATACACACACAGATACACAAAGATACAGATACACTAGGGTTACCACATTTCCATTCTGCCATTCCAGGACATGTGGTCACCCTAGACCCGCGGCTGAGGCTCCCGCCGGCGCTGACCATCTTTCTGAGGCTGTTCCCAGTGGGACCTCTTACTCTGTGTCAGCCTCAGAAAGATGGTCAGCGCCGCCAGGAGCCTCAGCCGCGGGTCTCACTTGCAGCACCAGCATACCTCCTCCACCCTAGCTGTCTCGCATGCACCAGTCCAGCCAGCCAATGAAATGAATTTACTATATGGTCTTCATTGGCTGGCTCAGCCAGCCAATGAGGACCATATAACAAATACATTTCATCGACTGGCGCGTGTTGCTCAATTCCGGGACTCTTTGTTGTCCCGGTGGGGGGTGACTGGGGACACGGGACACAGACCTCCAATAAGGGACAGTTCCGAGCATTCCGGGATGTGGTCTCACCCTAAAGCACACACACAGATACAAACACATGCACTACACATACACACACAGATACACAAAAATACACACACACAGATACACACACACGCACTACACACACACACGCACTACACATACACACACAGATACACAAAAATACAGATACACACACACAGATACACAGATAAACACACACATACTACACATACACACGCACTACACATACACACACACACAGATACACAAAAATACAGATACACAAAAATACAGATACACACACACAGATACACACACGCACTACACATACACACACACAGATACACAAAAATACAGATACACACACAGATACACACACTCACTACACATACACACACACAGATACACAAAAATACAGACACACACACACACAAAAATACAGTTACACACACAGATACACAGATACACACACAGATACACAAAGATACAGATACACACACACAGATACACACACACACACAGATACACAAAGATACAGATACACACACAGATACACACACACACACAGATACACAAAGATACAGATACACACACACACACACAGATACACAAAGATACAGATACACACACAGATACACACACACACACACAGATACACAAAGATACAGATACACACACAGATACACACACGCACTACACATACACACACACACAGATACACACACAGATACACACACACACACACAGATACACAAAGATACAGATACACACACAGATACACACACACACACACAGATACACAAAGATACAGATACACACACACACAGATACACACACACACACACAGATACACAAAGATACAGATACACACACAGATACACACACGCACTACACACACAGATACACAAAGATACAGATACACACACACACACTACACATACACAGATACACAAAAATACAGATACACACAGATACACACACACACAGATACACAAAGATACAGATACACAAACAGGTACACACACACGCACTACACATACACACACACACAGATACACACACAGATACATACAGATACACACATACACACACAGATACACAAAGATACAGACACACACAGATACACAAAGATACAGACATACCTGGGAACTCTCCGGTTTTGCCCCGGAGACTCTGGATTTCAGACTGAATTACCGGGTCTCCGGGGCAATGTGTGAATCACCGGGTGGGCAGAGTTTAAATAGAAACTCTGCCCACTTGTGCTCCGTCCCGCCCAGTTCCTCCCACTCCCCGCCCTCTTAGATACATTTTGCAGGGGGTTTTTTTGTCCCGCCCCCTCCACGACTAAGCCTTGCCCCTTTTATGACGCGAATCGCGTCATTTTCCTCCCAGGTCGCCACTGACAGGGTTACCCTCCAGGTAGCCCTGTTTCAAAAGTTCCCAGGTATGGATACAGATACACACACAGATGCACACATACACACACACAGATACACAAAGATACAGATACACACACACTACACATACACAGATACACACACATATTATACACACATACACAGATACACACACACTACACATACACAGATACACACACATATTATACACACATACACAGATACACAAAGATCCAGATACATACACAGATATACAAATATACATATACACACACACAGAAACACACATACAAGCACACACATAGATACACAAAGATACAGATACACATATACAAACACACAAAGATACAGATACACACACACACACCCAGAAACACACATACACACACACATACTCAGATACACACATAGAAATGCAAACACACAAACACAGACACACACCCCCAGATACACACATACAAATACAAACACACAGACATACACACAGATACACACACACCCATAAACACAGATACAGATATACACACACACGCACACACACACACAGATATGCACACACTCTGCACACACCCTCTACACACACACATACAAATATACACAGATACACACACACACTCTGCACACCATACTACATACACACTACAGACACACATATACACACACACTCTGCACACACACAACACACAAACACACACACATTTGCAACGTCTTTACCATCCATGAGTTTAAATCAATATGAATTTGGGAATTGGACGTTTGACCTGTATTGTTGGATTACTGTAGATCTCATTGGTACAACAGTCCCCCTATCCCCTTAATGTACCCACCATAAAGGCAATATTATTTAGTAGGTCAAGTTGGCATCACTGTGCCAAAGAAAGGGGTAAACAGGTATGAATGAGTCAAGAGACTGGGGCATGCTGACGCAGGTACAGTGTGGGTGTTTTGCAATGTGGTGCAGTTGGGGGATGTTTATTAGGAAGAGAAGAGATCCATGTCCACCCAGGGACAGACTGACAGCGAAGGATTGAAGTTTAACCTGAGCGTTTAATCATTACAGAGCTGATCTGATAAATATGTCACCAGAAACAGTTCCTTACAGAGAGTGAGACAGAGAGACCGAACTGCTGTGAGTAGGACACACAGACAGACAGACAACCGTGTAAGTATTACTGACAGACCACAAAGGCTGTGGATAAATATTACAGGCCATATGACTCAAGAGAGTGGACGAATTTTGCTGCATACCAACAGCTTCACATAGGGCAACTAAACATTTTACATTCATTTAAATGTGTGTTTGTAGACCTCTCGCGAGGTTAAAAGACCCATTTGAATGAGAAGGAATTTGGTGGACTTTCTGTCTGTCCTTTTTATAGGGTGATCAGACCTCCCCTATAACCAGGGGCAAGTATGAATGATACATATTACAGGGAAGTACTTAAAGGAGCAGTAAACTTTTTTTTTATGAAAACACATATTTTACAGAGCATTTCCTGCTGAATAAAACAATGTCACTCCCTCCGCTGTAAGATGTTTTATTCAAAATTTATAGCAGTTTAAATAATCAGGAAGTGAATTTACTGTGTTTACTTCCTGATAGTTCTGACAGGAAGTGAATTTACTGTGTTTACTTCCTGTTTCTTCTAACTGACAGGAAGTGAATTTACCATGTTTACTTCCTGTTTCTTCTAACTGACAGGAAGTGACAGACAGTTTCTATCACATTCTATGGAGAACTGTACGTCTCTGACTTTTCTGACTTACTTCTCCATAGGAATCTAACAGGAAATCTAATTAGAATTTGACCACTAGAGGGCACTGCTAATGTAAAAAAACATGGGTTTAAACTGTAATAACTCTGGAAATATAAATCTCTGGACAGTGGGAGTACCCTTATTTTACTCAATAGGAAAATCCCTACAATATATATTTTTTCATAAAAAAAGTTTACTGCTCCTTTAAGAATGTATTTCTCTTGTGTGAACTTCAGTTAAAGCCGATTCCCGGTCCCCCTGCCCTAATAAGCCCGTTAGTTTAAATCAATGGGGGAATTGTTATTTCTCTCTTTGTTGCAGTGGGTTCCTCCCAAAATTGTTCCACTTTTTCTTTCATACTTATGCTTCACAATACCTTGGAGACCCCCGAACATTCAGTGGCTTCCCAGCCCACCTTTCACACAATGAATTTTTTGCAATTTGTATTGGTTCTATTTATTGCTTAAGAATTACTCCATTCTTGACTTTGTGTATATGGCCCACTGAGGCAACTGTGGGACAAACATAGCCTGGGGTTTTCCTATGCCTTCAAGCCTCTTCCAGTGAATAAGAGTGAATGGACCATGTTAAACGTGGGGTAAATAAACCGGTCTGCAACGTACTGGATCTGACTTCTAATCCTAATTATGGCCCGTCGCTATGGAGAAGTCCATTCATTCTATGAGTAGGACACGTGAACATTATTACACTAAACAAGGTGTCTGAGAAGAGATAGCGCAGTATTACCTGTAAGCTGTCAGGTTTAAAATGACATCTCTTCTGAACAGAGGGTGGTAGGTACGGACGTCAGTACATTAATTCATTTAGATCCTGTTAGTCAATACAAGCTTGTACACACAGTAAACATATCTGTTTTACCTCTTCTCTAGAGGCACTGGTGTGTACAAAAGTATTAAAAAACACAGTTAGGATTAGATATTAGTGATACACAATTAAATGTTTTTCTTAAACCTTTGAGTGCTGGAAGGGTACGCAAAACATTGCTTTGCAATGTATTGTGTGCCCCTCTGGAACTCAAAGATGCTGCCTTGTACTACAGAATATTTAGATGTTTATAAGCTCATTCAAGTTTTAACTGTAAGTGTTCTTTTAATATTACCATATGTACTTGCTTTGTATTGTCAGAAATTCGTCTGTGTATTGTGAGATATACACTTTGTATTGTGATACACTTTGTATTGTGAGAGACACACTTTGTATTGTGATAGACACACTATGTATTGTGAGATGCACTTTGTATTGTCAGAGATACTCGCCCTTGAGATCCCCTCATAGGTGACGCTGGAAACAAACACGTGTAAAATGGAAAAAAAAAGTAGGGGGTTCTAGAGAACTTATTTTCAGCTATATCTTTATGCATCTGAATTTTCACTGACACTTCATTGTTACTTGGTGAGACTTGCAGGACTGCAATCACAGGTTCGGCAGTTCAGTAATAGATGGACTTATCTTGGATGCGGGATAAGGGATCAGTAAAGAAAGTTTGCAACTCCTCTGGGCAAATCAAATTGGGACTAAGAACAATATAGAGAATTGTGACAGTTGGTTACAGTGCTCGTAAGACTAATGCAGAGAGCTATGTGATTGTCTTTTATAATCAGGAAGACATTTTTTACTCTGTTGATGCAGACTGTAAATGTGTATTTTTTGCTGTATTTTCTCTGGATCAACACAGAAGAAATGTCAAAAGATGAACCTGATGGACCTGTCTTTGTTCAGCTTCATCAACTATATCACTAGGAGGCTGATGAACTAAGTAAATCTAGAGTGACCCAACCGCACCACTTAAATTAATGGAAATGTGGGTAGTTCGTATTTGTCCCCCATGGAGCAGCTGGTCTGCCCCAGAATTACAGCATGTTTCTTTTGTACGAGAGACCATAGTTCAAGGTGCCCAGACTTTAGCGACGTGATCTAGTATTTCAGTAGTCATCCTACCATGATGTACATACTTACGAGAACATCACTGGACCCTTCACCATCACATCCTAATATGATCCACACTCTTCATAGAACACATCACTGGTTCCTTCACCAACATATCCTAACATGATCTACTTCCATACCAGCACACGCCACCTGTCCCCTTACTATCAAATCCTAACATGATCTAGTACCTTACCAGCACATGTCACCTGTCCTCTCACTATCACACCCTAACATGATCTACTACCTTACCAGTACACATCACCTGTCCCCTTACTATCACATCCTAACATGATCTAGTACCTTACCAGTACACGTCACCTGTCCCCTCACTATCACATCCTAACATGATCTACTACCTTACCAGAACACGTCACCTGTCCCCTCACTATCACACCCTAACATGATCTAGTACCTTACCAGCAAACGTTACCTATCCCCTCACTATCACATCCTAACATGATATAGTACCTTACCAGCACATGCCACCTGTCCACTCACTATCACATCTTAACATGATCTACTACCTTACCAGCACACGTCACCTGTCCCCTCACTATCACATCCTAACATGATCTAGCACCTTACCAGTACACGTCTCCTGTCCTCTCACTATCACATCCTAACATGATCTACTACCTTACCAGTACACGTCTCCTGTCCCCTCACTATTACATCCTAAAATGATACACTACCTTACCAGTACATGTCACCTGTCCCCTCACTATCACATCCTAACATAATCTAGTACCTTACCAGTACACGTCTCCTGTCCTCTCACTATCCTAACATGATCTACTACCTTACCAGTACACGTCACCTGTCCCCTTACTATCACATCCTAACATGATCTAGTACCTTACCAGTACACGTCACCTGTCCTCTCACTATCACATCCTAACATGATCTAGTACCTTACCAGTACACGTCACCTGTCCCCTCACTATCACATCCTAACATGATCTAGTACCTTACCAGCACATGCCACCTGTCCCCTCACTATCACATCCTAACATGATCTACTACCTTACCAGCACACGTCACCTGTCCCCTCACTATCACATCCTAACATGATCTAGTACGTTACCAGTACAAGTCTCCTGTCCTCTCACTATCACATCCTAACATGATCTACTACCTTACCAGTACACGTCTCCTGTCCCCTCACTATCACACCCTAACATGATCTACTACCTTACCAGTACACATAACCTGTCCCCTCACTATCACATCCTAAAATGATATACTACCTTACCAGTACACGTCACCTGTCCTCTCACTATCACATCCTAACATGATCTACTCCTTACCAGTACACATCACCTGTCCCCTCACTATCACATCCTAATATGATCTAGTACCTTACCAGCACACGTCACCTATCCCCTCACTATCACATCCTAACATGATCTACTACCTTACCAGTACACGTCTCCTGTCCTCTCATTATCACGTCCTAACATGATCTACTACCTTACCAGTACACATCACCTGTCCCCTCACTATCACATCCTAACATGATCTACTACCTTACCAGTACACATAACCTGTCCCCTCCCTATCACATCCTAACATGATCTAGTACCTTACCAGTACATGTCACCCGTCCCCTCACTATCACATCTTAACATGATCTACTATCTTACCAGTACACATCACCTGTCCCCTCACTATCACATCCTAACATGATCTAGTACCTTACCAGAACACGTCACCTGTCCCCTCACTATCACATCCTAACATGATCTAGTACCTTACCAGAACACATCACCTGTCCCCTCACTATCACATCCTAACATGATCTAGTACCTTACCAGCACACATCACCTGTCATCTCACTATCACATCCTAACATGATCTACTACCTTACCAGTACACGTCACCTTTCCTCTCACTATTGCATCCTAACATGATCTACTACCTTACCAGTACACGTCACCTGTCCCTTCACTATCACACCCTAACATTATCTAGTACCTTACCAGTACACGTCTGCTGTCCCTCACTGTCACATCCTAACATGATCTACTACCTTACCACTAAGGACAACATCTGCAATGAGTTTGTATGTTCTCACTGTGTTTGCGTGGGTTTCCTCCGGGTACTCCGGTTTCCTCCCACACTCCAAAAACATACTGATAGGTGAATTTAGATTGTGAGCCCCAATGGGGACAGGAACCAATATGAGTGTAAAGCGCTGCGGAATCTGTGTGCGCTATATAAATAAAGGATTATTATTATTACCAGTACACGTCACTGTCCTCTCACTATCACATCCTAACATGATCTAGTACCTTACCAGTACACGTCTCCTGTCCCCTCACTATCACATCCTAACATGATCTAGTACCTTACCAGCACACATCACCTGTTCCCACACTATCACATCCTAACATGATCTAGTACCTTACCAGTACACATCACCTGTTCCCTCACTATCACATCCTAACATGATCTCCTACCTTACCAGTACACGTCACCTGTCCCCTTCCTATCACACCCTAACATGATCTAGTACCTTACCAGTACACATCACCTGTCCCCTCACTATCACATCCTAACATGATCTAGTACCTTACCAGTACACATCACCTGTTCCCTCACTATCACATCCTAACATGATCTCCTACCTTACCAGTACACGTCACCTGTCCCCTCCCTATCACATCCTAACATGATCTACTTCCTAACCAGTACATGTCACCTTTCCTCTCACTATCACATCTCACCAGGATCTACTACCTTACCATGATAAATATCAGGTGGTCTGCATTAGGCCCATGGGCTGCACTTTGGACTCCCATGAGCCTGGTTTCACTTTACAAATGTCTGCTCCGGCAGTGGCTACCGAGGATCTGCATCCAGCATCAGTAATTAACCCTTAAAGGAGCAGAGGGGTGTGCAACACATTGCAAAGTGATAAGGTGTTCAGATGAAAACACAACTTCCCAGATAGCAGAGAGGCAACATGATGCCAGACATCATGTATCTGAGTGATTAACGTGGAGCTGTCACTTTGTGACTCTTTTGAAAGAGTGTGAAAAATCATCGATATTTATGTTGGTCATTATTTATTTAAAACAATTATTTATGAGATCTGGCTTTATTTTTTTCTTTGGTGGCACTTTAGAAGACTAAAGATATTGTTATTAATGTTAGTTTTGAGTTGATCTGGGTGATGGAGAAGTGCAATAATGAACAAGAACCATGTAACGTAACATTATCTCTGCTCGTCTTTATTTGCAGTACCACCACTTTGACCTGATCAGCGGTCATCAACAATGAGAGGAACAGGAAAATACAAACATGTTATTGAAGCTCCTGATCACGGCAAATGGGAGGTAAATAGTCACCATTCACCATTAATCATAGCCGATCCCATCCCCATGCCATATCCTGAGATCTAGAAGAATGGGTCAAATTTAAAGGGATAGTAATACTTCGTTTAATCTTTATTTTATTTTGTAGGCATTAAAAAAAACATGAAGAACAATATAAGTCTTATCTCTCAAACCTTTATGATTTGAGAGATATTCACAAGCAAAGTTTCCCCTCCCGCCCCTTTTACCTAGTGTAAGCCATCTCTTCTCAGATGTGGAATCCAGTCCATAGACCAGACACATAACAGAAGGGGACAATCTTCTTCCTATGAGAACAATGAGAGCCCTTCCCCCCTTGACAAGTTTTTCAGGTTTTTCCCTTATCTTAATTGAAGATTGTCCCTCTCTGCAGTCTACTTGGGCACCTCCCTTCTGATCTGGCTGAGCAGTGGGGCGGGAGGGGGACACTTTGTCATTCAATTACTCTTGAACTATAACTCTGACAGTATTGAAATAACACTCTCCAAAGTCCAAATACTATGGTGATTAATTAGAGCTGCTTTAATTTTGAAACATTACTATCCCTTTAAAGGACATTCATGTAGTGATATAATTGTTTGTCCTTTTCTAACTGAAGACCATGACCCATTTTCCTCTACAGCTGGCTGGGTATGAAGAATCGTTACCTATCAGTGAAAAGTCCAATCCTCTCACACGGGATCTGGACAAAGCTGATCCTAATCAACTGGTCCAGCTCTTCAGAGAATGTGATGCAGAAATATTCCAGGAAGAAGATGAGACCATCGTTAATTACCAGGTAATGACTGTGCACTGGAAAGAGAGGTCTTCTTGTAATTGTTCTTTTAACACAGGGGACAGAATATTTTTGTAAACATAGCTTTCTCCTGAGTTCCACCGAGGATTGAGATGCAGGAGAGGAGTTTTTGATGGCCGGCCCACATGAGTTCCATCTGAATATTATTGGCTGGTATAATGTGGTTCAGCAATTCATTGGATGTTGCAATGAGCACCAGCCTTCACCAGCACTAATGTGTAAGGGCTGCCAGTGTCCCCACAGTCCTCTGTACAGGGCTTCTTTACTTCATCTTTACTGTCTTCCTGAGTGAATTCAATAAAGTTGCAGTATGCTGAATTTATCTGAATTAATACAAGGTGATAATCTCCCATGTGAAAGTCACCACTTTCAGTCAGAACTTTGCCAGCATGCAACATAACCAACACAGCATCACCAATACTGTCCATATACTCTGTCAACCAATTGATTCATCTAGTCTGACCAATACTGTCCATATACTCAGCCAACCAACTGATTAATCTAGTCTGACCATTACTGTCCATATACTCTGCTAAACAATTCTGCCCAATTCTGCTCACCTAGTCTGCCAACTGTCATGTATAAAACAGGCCGGAAATGCACAGTCTGAGAATATCGTTCAAACTGTCTATAAACCCCCAGTGAGACACCAACTGGTCATACAATAAGCCCAGACTGGCAGGAACTGAAGACATTCCCACTGGTCAGGATCTGAGATCTCACTGACAGTTTCCTCCCTTGTCTTTCAGAGGTTGTACAGCGAGTCCATACTGAAGACTGTGTCAGATGTAGCAAAGCAAGTGCAGGAAGTATTAAAGGTAACGTGGGAAATCTGTGTACAGCGTTAAGCCTGCCGGGACCTGGGTAGGACACATGTTCATGTACTAAGGGGCAATTCTGAAGATACCAATGGAACTGCAGGGAATGAATCAACATTCCCAATACATCAAATGGATTCATCTTGAATGGTAGGAAGGTCTACAGTGCATTGCTTTGTGAGTTGTACACCTCACTAGCACTCAAGGGTAGAGATGCACTAAGTGGTGATAAAGAGGGAACAATGCAGAGATAACCTCTTCATTGATATCACTTCTCCAGTTCCTGTGTTATTCTATAGTATAGAATACGTTTGGTCTAATTGTTATCTATGGAGAAGTGATAATATCTCTGCAAAGAAATATTGCATGCGTTTGGTGTCATTGTTATCTATGGAGAAGTGATAATATCACTGTATAGAAATATCACATGAGCTAGTGTAATTGTTATCTATGGAAAAGTGATAATAACACTATAGAAATATCACATGAGTTTGGTATAATTGTTATCTATTGAGTAGTGATAATATCACTATGTATAGAAATATCACATGAGTTTGGTATAATTGTTGTTATCTATGGAGAAGTGATAATATCACTGTATAGAAATATCACATGAGATAGTGTCATTGTTATGTATGGAGAAGTGATAATATCACTGTATAGAAATATCACATGAGTTTGGCATAATTGTTGTTATCTATGGAGAAGTGATAATATCACTGTATAGAAATATCACATGGGTTTGGTGTAATTGTTATGTATGGAGAAGTGATAATAACACTATAGAAATATCACATGAGATAGTGTAATTGTTATCTATGGAGAAGTGATAATATCACTGAATAGAAATATCATATGAGTTTGGTGTAATTGTTATCTATGGAGAAATGATAATATCACTGTATAGAAACATCACATGAGTTTGGTGTAATTGCTATCTATGGAGAAGTGAAAATATCCCTGCTAAGAAATATCACATGCGATAGCGTAATTGTTATCTATGGAGAAGTGATAATATCAATGCATAGGAATATCACATGACTTCTGTGTAATTGTTATCTATGGAGAAGTGATAATATCACTGTATAGAAGTATCGCATGAGGTAGTGTAATTGCTATCTATGGAGAAGTGATAATATCAATGCATAGGAATATCACATGACTTCCGTGTAATTGCTATCTATGGAGAAGTGATAATATCAATGCATAGGAATATCACATGACTTCCGTGTAATTGTTATCTATGGAGAAGTGATAATATCACTGTATAGAAATATCGCATGAGGTAGTGTAATTGTTATCTATGGAGAAGTGATAATATCCCTGTATTGAAATATCACATGACTTTGGTGTAATTATTATCTATGGAAAAGTGACAATATCACTGTATAGAAATATCACATGACTTTGGTGTAATTGTTATCTATGGAGAAGTGATAATATCACTGTATAGAAATATCACATGAGTTTGGTGTAATTGTTATCTATGGAGAAGTGATAATATCACTGTATAGAAATATCACATGACTTTGGTGTAATTGTTTTCTACGGAAAAGTGACAATATCACTGTATAGAAATATCACATGACTTTGGTGTAATTGTTATCTATGGAGTAGTGATAATATCACTATGTATAGAAATATCACATGAGTTTGGTGTAATTATTTTCTACGGAAAAGTGACAATATCACTGTATAGAAATATCACATGACTTTGGTGTAATTGTTATCTATGGAGATGTGATAATATCACTGTATAGAAATATCACATGACTTTGGTGTAATTGTTATCTATGGAGAAGTGATAATACCACTGTATAGAAATATCACATGGGTTTGGTGTAATTATTACAGTGAGAGAAAAATTATTTGATCCCCTGCTAATTTTGTATATTTGCCCACTGGCAAACAAATGATCAGTCTATAATTTTAGTGGTAGGTTTATTTGAACAGTGAGAGACAGAATAACAAAAAAAAATCCTGAAAAACGCATTTCATAAAAGTTATAAATTGATTTGCATTTTACTGAGTGAAATAAGTATTTGACCCCCTATCAATCAGCAAGATTTCTGGCTCCCAGGTGTCTTTTATACAGGTAACAAGCTGAAATCAGGAGCATTATCTTAAAGGGAGTTCTTCTAATCTCAGCTTTTACCTGTATAAAAGACACCTGTCCACAGAAGCAATCAATCAATCAGATTTCAAACTCTCCACCATGGCCAAGGCCAAAGAGCTGTCCAAGGATGCCACGGACAAGATTGTAGACCTACACAAGGCTGGAATGGGCTACAAGACCATCGCCAAGCTGCTTGGTGAGAAGGTGACAAGAGTTTGTGCGATTATACGCAAATGGAAGAAACACAAAATAACTGTCAATCTCCCTTGGTCTGGGGCTCCATGCAAGATCTCACCTTTCAATGATCATGAAAACAGTGAGGAATCAGCCCAGAACTACACGGGAGGATCTTGTCAATGATCTCAAATTCGTAACACACTACGCCGTGAAGGACTTAAATCCTGCAGGGCCTGTAAGGTCCCCCTGCTCAAGAAAGCACATATACAGACCTGTCTGAAGTTAGCAATGAACATCTGAATGATTCAGAGGAGAACTGGGTGAAAGTGTTGCGGTCAGGTGAGACCAAAATCGAGCTTTCTGGCATCAACTCAACTCGCCGTGTTTGGAGGAGGAGGAATGCTGCCTATGACCCAAAGAACACCATCCCCACCATCAAACATGGAGGTGGAAACATTATGCTTTCGGGGGGTTCTGCTAAGGGGACAGGAAACTTCACAGCATCAAAGGGACGATGGATGGGGACATTACCGTCAAATCTTGGATGAGAACCACCTTCCCTCAGCCAGGACATTGAAAATGGGTCGTGGATGGGTATTCCAGCATGACAATGACCCAAAACACACGGCCAAGGCAACAAAGGTGTGGCTCAAGAAGAAGCATATTAAGGTCCTGGAGTGGCCTAGCCAGTCTCCAGACCTTAATCCCATAGAAAATCTGTGGTGGGAGCTGAAGGTTCGAGTTGCCAAACATCAGCCTCGAAACCTTAATGACTTGGAGAGGATCTGCAAAGAGGAGTGGGACAAAATCCCTCCTGAGATGTGTGCAAACCTGGTGGCCAACTACAAGAAACGTCCGACCTCTGTGATTGCCAACAGTGGTTTTGACACCAAGAACTAAGTCATTTTTTACAAAGCAATCAAATACGTATTTCACTCAGTAAAATGCAAATCAATTTATAACTTTTTTGATATGCATTTTTCAGGATTTTTTTGTTGTTATTCTGTCTCTCACTGTTCAAATAAACCTACAATTAAAATTATAGACTGATCATTTCTTTGTCAGTGGGGAAAACGTGCAAAATCAGCAGGGGATCAAATAATTATTTCCCTAACTGTATATATGGAGGCATTCAGACACATAATATCACTACATTTAAAATATGACATGAATTTGGTGTAATTTTATCTGTGAAGTGATAATATCACTATGTATAAAATATCACATGAGTTTGGTGTAATTGTTGTTATCTATGGAGAAGTGATAAAATCACTGTATAGAAATATCACATGAGTTTGGTGTAATTGTTGTTATCTATGGATAACTGATAATATCTCTACATAGAAATATCACGAGTCTGATGTAATTGTTGTTATCTATGGAGATGTGATAATATTGCTGCATAGAAAATATCATGAGTTTGATGTAATTGTTAGCTATGTAAATGTTGATATGAGACAATATCTCATGAGTATGGTATATTTGTTATCTATGAAGCTGGTTATATGAGTGATTTTTTAGGACAATGCAGTGATTTGAAACTTTGGTGCACTGATTCTTTATCTCACCAATAAAAAGTAAACATTAAAGTGAATGGAACACCTGAATATTGAATGAATACCCTTTGCATCTGCATTTATGCTCAATAAATAGTAGTGGGTGTATGACATGACTTCCTCCACATGCAAATGCAAACTGGGATTGAGAGAGAACTGTATTTTTTCTGCAATATAATGAATGTGATTGAACATAACTGCTTATATCTTTCACTTCAAAATGGCTGCTACAAAGACTCATTCATTGTAACACAGTCGCACCAATATACAGTATATACTTTCTCCTATGCTCTGGAATCTGTCTGTAACACATCAATAGACTGATTCAGCCTTAATCATGTATCTAGATTCTTCTGTTTTCTGGTATCTGTCTGTAACCTAGTGATACATTGCCCCTGCCTTAGTCATGTATACATGATCTTCAGTGCTCTGGTATCTGTATGAAACACACTGAAAAACACTGATACATTGCCCTTGCCTTAGTCATGTATACATGTTCTTCAGTGCTCTGGCATCTGTATGAAACACACAGCTATAATGCTCCAGTCTTAGTCTTGTGTCTGTAACACACTGATACATTGTCCCATCCTTAGTCATGTATACATATTCTCTTGTGTTCTGGAATATGTAACACACTGATACATTGTCCCAGCCTTTCTTATGTATACAGATTCTCCTGTGCTCTGAAATCTGTCTGTAACAAACTGATACATTGTACCAGCCTTAGTCATGTATACAGATTCTCCTGTGCTGTGGTATCTATAACAAACTGATACATTGTACCAGCCTTAGTCATGTATACAGATTCTCCTGTGCTCTGGAGTCTGTCTGCAACAAACTGATACATTTTACCAGCCTTAGTCATGTATACAGATTCTCTTGTGCTCTGGAATCTGTCTGTAACACACTGATACACTGTCCGAGCCTTAGTCATGTATACAGATTCCCCTGTGCTCTGGAATCTGTCTATAACACACTGATACATTGTACCTGCCTTAGTCATGTATACAGATTCTCCTGTGCTCTGGAATCTGTCTGTAACAAACTGATACATTGTACCAGCCTTAGTCATGTATACAGATTCTCCTGTGCTCTGGAGTCTGTCTGCAACAAACTGATACATTTTACCAGCCTTAGTCATGTATACAGATTCTCTTGTGCTCTGGAATCTGTCTGTAACACACTGATACACTGTCCGAGCCTTAGTCATGTATACAGATTCCCCTGTGCTCTGGAATCTGTCTATAACACACTGATACATTGTACCAGCCTTAGTCATGTATACAGATTCCCCTGTGCTCTGGTATCTATAACACACTGATACATTGTCCCAGACTTAGTCATGTATACACATTCTCCTGTGCTGTGGTATCTATAACACACTGATACACTGTCTCAGCCTTAGTCATGTATACACATTCTCCTGTGCTCTGGTATCTATAACACACTGATACACTGTCTCAGACTTAGTCATGTATACACATTCTCCTGTGCTCTGGTATCTATAACACACTGATACACTGTCTCAGACTTAGTCATGTATACACATTCTCCTGTGCTGTGGTATCTATAACACACTGATACATTGTACCAGACTTAGTCATGTATACACATTCTCCTGTGCTGTGGTATCTATAACACACTGATACACTGTCTCAGCCTTAGTCATGTATACACATTCTCCTGTGCTGTGGTATCTATAACACACTGATACATTGTCCCAGACTTAGTCATGTATACACATTCTCCTGTGCTGTGGTATCTATAACACACTGATACACTGTCTCAGCCTTAGTCATGTATACACATTCTCCTGTGCTGTGGTATCTATAACACACTGATACATTGTCTCAGACTTAGTCATGTATACACATTCTCCTGTGCTCTGGTATCTATAACACACTGATACATTGTACCAGACTTAGTCATGTATACACATTCTCCTGTGCTGTGGTATCTATAACACACTGATACACTGTCTCAGACTGAGTCATGTATACACATTCTCCTGTGCTCTGGTATCTATAACACACTGATACACTGTCCCAGACTTAGTCATGTATACACATTCTCCTGTGCTGTGGTATCTATAACACACTGATACATTGTCCCATACTTAGTCATGTATACACATTCTCCTGTGCTGTGGTATCTATAACACACTGATACACTGTCTCAGCCTTAGTCATGTATACACATTCTCCTGTGCTCTGGTATCTATAACACACTGATACACTGTCCCAGACTTAGTCATGTATACACATTCTCCTGTGCTGTGGTATCTATAACACACTGATACATTGTCCCATACTTAGTCATGTATACAGATTCTCCTGTGCTGTGGTATCTGTAACACACTGATACACTGTCCCAGACTTAGTCATGTATACACATTCTCCTGTGCTCTGGTATCTATAACACACTGATACACTGTCCCAGACTTAGTCATGTATACACATTCTCCTGTGCTGTGGTATCTATAACACACTGATACATTGTCCCAGACTTAGTCATGTATACACATTCTCCTGTGCTCTGGTATCTATAACACACTGATACACTGTCCCAGACTTAGTCATGTATACACATTCTCCTGTGCTGTGGTATCTATAACACATTGATACACTGTACCAGACTTAGTCATGTATACACATTCTCCTGTGCTGTGGTATCTATAACACACTGATACACTGTCTCAGCCTTAGTCATGTATACACATTCTCCTGTGCTCTGGTATCTATAACACACTGATACATTGTCCCATACTTAGTCATGTATACACATTCTCCTGTGCTGTGGTATCTATAACACACTGATACACTGTCTCAGCCTTAGTCATGTATACACATTCTCCTGTGCTGTGGTATCTATAACACACTGATACACTGTCTCAGCCTTAGTCATGTATACACATTCTCCTGTGCTCTGGTATCTGTAACACACTGATACATTGTCTCAGACTTAGTCATGTATACACATTCTCCTATGTTCTGGAATCGGTCTATAACACACTGATACACTGTCCCAGCCTTAGTCATGTATACACATTCTCCTGTGCTGTGGTATCTATAACACACTGATACACTGTCTCAGACTTAGTCATGTATACACATTCTCCTGTGCTCTGGTATCTGTAACACACTGATACATTGTCTCAGACTTAGTCATGTATACACATTCTCCTGTGCTGTGGTATCTATAACACATTGATACACTGTACCAGACTTAGTCATGTATACACATTCTCCTGTGCTCTGGTATCTATAACACACTGATACACTGTCTCAGACTTAGTCATGTATACACATTCTCCTGTGCTGTGGTATCTATAACACACTGATACACTGTCCCAGCCTTAGTCATGTATACACATTCTCCTGTGCTCTGGTATCTATAACACACTGATACACTGTCCCAGCCTTAGTCATGTATACACATTCTCCTGTGCTGTGGTATCTATAACACACTGATACACTGTCCCAGCCTTAGTCATGTATACACATTCTCCTGTGCTCTGGTATCTATAACACACTGATACATTGTACCAGACTTAGTCATGTATACACATTCTCCTGTGCTGTGGTATCTATAACACACTGATACACTGTCTCAGCCTTAGTCATGTATACAGATTCCCCTGTGCTCTGGTATCTATAACACACTGATACATTGTCCCAGACTTAGTCATGTATACACATTCTCCTGTGCTGTGGTATCTATAACACACTGATACACTGTCCCAGCCTTAGTCTTGTATACACATTCTCCTGTGCTCTGGTATCTATAACACATTGATACACTGTCCCAGACTTAGTCATGTATACACATTCTCCTGTGCTGTGGTATCTATAACACACTGATACACTGTCCCAGCCTTAGTCTTGTATACACATTCTCCTGTGCTGTGGTATCTATAACACACTGATACATTGTCCCAGACTTAGTCATGTATACACATTCTCCTGTGCTCTGGTATCTATAACACACTGATACATTGTCCCAGACTTAGTCATGTATACACATTCTCCTGTGCTCTGGTATCTATAACACACTGATACATTGTCCCAGACTTAGTCATGTATACAGATTCTCCTGTGCTCTGGTATCTATAACACACTGATACATTGTCCCAGACTTAGTCATGTATACACATTCTCCTGTGCTCTGGTATCTATAACACACTGATACATTGTACCAGACTTAGTCATGTATACAGATTCTCCTGTGCTGTGGTATCTATAACACACTGATACACTGTCCGAGCCTTAGTCTTGTATACAGATTCTCCTGTGCTCTGGTATCTATAACACACTGATACATTGTCTCAGACTTAGTCATGTATACAGATTCTCCTGTGCTCTGGTATCTATAACACACTGATACACTGTACCAGACTTAGTCATGTATACACATTCTCCTGTGCTGTGGTATCTATAACAAACTGATACATTGTCTCAGCCTTAGTCATGTATACAGATTCTCCTGTGCTCTGGAGTCTGTCTGCAACAAACTGATACATTTTACCAGCCTTAGTCATGTATACAAATTCTCTTGTGCTCTGGAATCTGTCTGTAACACACTGATACACTGTCCGAGCCTTAGTCATGTATACAGATTCTCCTGTGCTCTGGAATCTGTCTATAACACACTGATACATTGTACCAGCCTTAGTCATGTATACAGATTACCCTGTGCTCTGAAATCTGTCTATAACACACTGATACATTGTACCAGCCTTAGTCATGTATACAGATTCTCCTATGTTCTGGAATCTGTCTATAACACACTGATACATTGTACCAGCCTTAGTCATGTATACAGATTCTCCTATGTTCTGGAATCTGTCTGTAACACACTGATACATTGTCTCAGACTTAGTCGTGTATACAGATTCCCCTGTGCTCTGGTATCTATAACACACTGATACACTGTCCCAGACTTAGTCATGTAAACACATTCTCCTGTACTGTGGTATCTCTCAGTAACACATTGATACATTGTCTCAGCCTTAGTCATGTATACAGATTCTCCTATGTTCTGGAATCTGTCTATAACACACTGATACATTGTACCAGCCTTAGTCATGTATACAGATTCTCCTATGTTCTGGAATCTGTCTGTAACACACTGATACATTGTCTCAGACTTAGTCATGTATACAGATTCCCCTGTGCTCTGGTATCTATAACACACTAATACATTGTCCCAGACTTAGTCATGTATACACATTCTCCTGTGCTGTGGTATCTATAACACACTGATACACTGTCTCAGCCTTAGTCATGTATACACATTCTCCTGTGCTCTGGTATCTATAACACACTGATACACTGTCTCAGACTTAGTCATGTATACACATTCTCCTGTGCTGTGGTATCTATAACACACTGATACATTGTACCAGACTTAGTCATGTATACACATTCTCCTGTGCTGTGGTATCTATAACACACTGATACACTGTCTCAGCCTTAGTCATGTATACACATTCTCCTGTGCTGTGGTATCTATAACACACTGATACATTGTCCCAGACTTAGTCATGTATACACATTCTCCTGTGCTGTGGTATCTATAACACACTGATACACTGTCTCAGCCTTAGTCTTGTATACAGATTCTCCTGTGCTGTGGTATCTATAACACACTGATACACTGTCCCAGACTTAGTCATGTATACACCTTCTCCTGTGCTGTGGTATCTATAACACACTGATACACTGTACCAGACTTAGTCATGTATACACCTTCTCCTGTGCTGTGGTATCTATAACACACTGATACACTGTCTCAGCCTTAGTCATGTATACAGATTCCCCTGTGCTGTGGTATCTATAACACACTGATACACTGTACCAGACTTAGTCATGTATAAACATTCTCCTGTGCTCTGGTATCTATAACACACTGATACACTGTACCAGACTTAGTCTTGTATACACATTCTCCTGTGCTGTGGTATCTATAACACACTGATACATTGTACCCGACATAGTCTTGTATACACATTCTCCTGTGCTGTGGTATCTATAACACACTGATACACTGTCCAAGCCTTAGTCATGTATACAGATTCCCCTGTGCTCTGGTATCTATAACACACTGATACACTGTACCAGACTTAGTCATGTATAAACATTCTCCTGTGCTGTGGTATCTATAACACACTGATACACTGTACCAGACTTAGTCTTGTATACACATTCTCCTGTGCTGTGGTATCTATAACACACTGATACATTGTACCCGACATAGTCTTGTATACACATTCTCCTGTGCTGTGGTATCTATAACACACTGATACACTGTCTCAGCCTTAGTCTTGTATACAGATTCTCCTGTGCTGTGGTATCTATAACACACTGATACACTGTCCCAGACTTAGTCATGTATACACCTTCTCCTGTGCTGTGGTATCTATAACACACTGATACACTGTACCAGACTTAGTCATGTATACACATTCTCCTGTGCTGTGGTATCTATAACACACTGATACATTGTACCAGACTTAGTCATGTATACACATTCTCCTGTGCTGTGGTATCTATAACACACTGATACACTGTCCCAGACTTAGTCATGTATACACATTCTCCTGTGCTCTGGTATCTATAACACACTGATACATTGTACCAGCCTTAGTCATGTATACATATTCTCCTGTGCTGTGGTATCTATAACACACTGATACACTGTCCCAGCCTTAGTCATGTATACATATTCTCCTGTGCTGTGGTATCTATAACACACTGATACACTGTCTCAGACTTAGTCATGTATACACATTCTCCTGTGCTGTGGTATCTCTCAGTAACACACTGATACACTGTACCAGGCTTAGTCATGTATACAGATTCTCCTGTGCTGTGGTATCTATAACACACTGATACACTGTCCCAGCCTTAGTCATGTATACATATTCTCCTGTGCTGTGGTATCTATAACACACTGATACACTGTCTCAGACTTAGTCATGTATACACATTCTCCTGTGCTGTGGTATCTCTCAGTAACACACTGATACACTGTCCCATCCTTAGTCATGTATACACATTCTCCTGTGCTGTGGTATCTCTCAGTAACACACTGATACACTGTCCCATCCTTAGTCATGTATACACCTTCTCCTGTGCTGTGGTATCTATAACACACTGATACACTGTCCCAGACTTAGTCATGTATACACATTCTCCTGTACTGTGGTATCTATAACACACTGATACACTGTCTCAGACTTAGTCATGTATACACATTCTCCTGTGCTGTGGTATCTCTCAGTAACACACTGATACACTGTCCCAGACTTAGTCATGTATACAGATTCTCCTATGTTCTGGAATCGGTCTATAACACACTGATACATTGTACCAGCCTTAGTCTTGTATACACATTCTCCTGTGCTGTGGTATCTATAACACACTGATACACTGTCTCAGACTTAGTCGTGTATACAAATTCTCCTGTGCTGTGGTATCTATAACACACTGATACACTGTCTCAGACTTAGTCATGTATACACATTCTCCTGTGCTGTAGTATCTCTCAGTAACACACTGATACACTGTCCCAGACTTAGTCATGTATACAGATTCTCCTATGTTCTGGAATCTGTCTATAACACACTGATACATTGTACCAGCCTTAGTCTTGTATACACATTCTCCTGTGCTGTGGTATCTATAACACACTGATACACTGTCCCAGACTTAGTCATGTATACACATTCTCCTGTGCTGTGGTATCTATAACACACTGATACACTGTCTCAGACTTAGTCATGTATACACATTCTCCTGTGCTGTGGTATCTCTCAGTAACAGACTGATACACTGTCCCAGACTTAGTCATGTATACACCTTCTCCTGTGCTGTGGTATCTATAACACACTGATACACTGTCCCAGACTTAGTCATGTGTACAGATTCTCCTGTGCTGTGGTATCTATAACACACTGATACACTGTACCAAACTTAGTCATGTATAAACATTCTCCTGTGCTGTGGTATCTCTCAGTAACACACTGATACACTGTACCAGACTTAGTCATGTATACAGATTCTCCTGTGCTGTGGTATCTCTCAGTAACACACTGATACATTGTACCAGACTTAGTCATGTATTCTAGTGATGAGCGAGCACCCCAATGCTCGGGTGTTCGGGTGCTCTGACCGAGCACCCCCTGAGGCTCGAGTGCTCGGCCGAGCACCCGAGCCCCATTGAAGTCAATGGGAGGACTCGAGCATTACACCAGGCACCCCCTGCTCTGATGAGGGGAGGGTGCCTGGTCCATAGGAAAAGGGCAGAAAAGGATGGAAACACCACAGAAATGGTTCAGGGACAGCATAGGGAGGATGTCTGGATGCATCTTGGACTCCAACATCGCTGCTGGGAACGATCTTTCGCCCGTAGTACGCCATTTTTACAGACTGACCATAAAACACACAAAAAGGAAAATAAAAACGACTTTAGGCGAAAAATTGTTACCAAACAATATTTGCTGTATATTTACTTGTATATCATCTGCAAATTATCCCAAAAATTTCCTTGATTTTCGGAAGTGAGGCCATGATTAAGAGGGAAACGTGCGCAGAGGCAAATTCTCCCAAAAATTTCCTTGATTTTCAGAACTGAGGCCATGATTAAGAGGGAAACGTGCGCAGAGGCAAATTCTCCCAAAAATTTCCTTGATTTTCAGAACTGAGGCCATGATTAAGAGGGAAACGTGCGCAGAGGCAAATTCTCCCAAAAATTTCCTTGATTTTCAGAACTGAGGCCATGATTAAGAGGGAAACGTGCGCTGAGCTGACCATCTAAAACATTATGGGTGAGGGTCTGCTGCAGAGCTGACCATCCTAAACATTATATGCGAAGGCCCGCTAGTGAGCTGACGCTATAAAACATTATATGAGAGGGCCCGCTAGAGAGCTGACCCAATAAAACATTATATGAGAAGGCCCGCTGGTGAGCTGACCTATATAAAAATTGTCAAACAGGGCCCGCTGGTGAGCTGGCCCTATATAAAAATTATATCACAGGGCCCGCTGGTGAGCTGGCCCTATATAAAAATTATAGCACAGGGCATATGGAAGAGGAGGAGGAGGATGAGAAGATTAAGAGTCAACCATATACCCGTTTTTTGGGTGGAAGGGGTGAATGGGAATACAGAGTATTCACATCATTGTAAATAACATATATAAAGTGAGTTTATGTTCCCCCGCGGCTTTCCTCCAGTGGAGTGGAGAAGTCAGGGGAAATCCAGGCCTTGTTCATTTTTATAAGTGTCAACCTATCAGCATTGTCGGTGGAAAGGCGGATACGCTTATCTGTTATGATGCCACCAGCAGCACTAAATACCCGCTCAGACAGAACGCTGGCGGCAGGGCAGGCCAGCACCTCCAAGGCGTAGAGTGCCAGTTCATACCACGTGTCCAGCTTGGACACCCAGTAGTTGTAAGGCACAGAGGGATCATTGAGGACGCTGACACGGTCTGCTACGTACTCCTTCACCATCTTCCAAAACTTTTCCCTCCTTGTGACACTAGGCTGCGCATCAGGGTGAGGGTGCTGGCGGGGTGTCATGAAGGTGTCCCACGCCTTGGAGAATGTTGCCCTGCCTTTGTCGGAACTGCTGTGTGCTCCCCTTTTCTCCCCTTCTCGGTTGGCCAAGGTAGCACGTACTCTGCCGCCAGCGTTGTCAGATGGAAAATTTTGGAGCAATTTTTCAACAAGAACCTTCCGGTATTGCACCATTTTGCTTGTCCTCTCCACCGGAGGAATGAGAGATGAGAAATTCTCTTTGTAGCGGGGGTCCAGAAGGGTGAACACCCAGTAATCCGTGTTGTTTAAAATGCGTATAACGCGTGGGTCACGGGAAAGGCAGCCTAACATAAAGTCAGCCATGTGTGCCAGAGTACCAACAGTCAAGATTTCGCTGTCCTCACCAGGAGGATGACTCTCAATATCCTCATCCTCTTCCTCCTCTTCTGCCCACCCACGCTGAAGAGATGGAACTAAAGTTCCATGGCTACCCTCTGTAGCGGAGGCAACCGTGTCTTCCTCCTCCTCCTCCTCCTCCTCCTCCTCCGCCTCCTCCAATTGTCGCTGAGAAGACGAAGTGAGGGTGCTCTGGCTATCACCTTGTGTAAGCTCTTCCTCCCCCATTTCCACCTCTTCCACATGCAAAGCGTCGGTTTTAATTGTGAGCAGCGAGCGTTTCAGTAGACACAGAAGTGGGATGGTTACACTGATAATAGCGTTATCACCGCTCACCATCTGTGTCGATTCCTCAAAATTGCGTAAAACCTCGCAGAGGTCTGACATCCATTCCCACTCCTCACTTCTGATTACAGGAAGTTGAACGGAGAGGCGACGACCGTGTAACAGCTGGTACTCCACTACTGCCCTCTGCTGCTCACAAAGCCGGGCCAACATGTGGAAGGTGGAGTTCCAGCGCGTGCTCACGTCACACAGCAGCCGGTGAGCTGGCAATTGTAAGCGCTGCTGCAGCTTCAACAGGCCGGCCGAAGCTGTAGATGACTTACGGAAATGTGCACACACGCGGCGCACCTTGGTCAAGAGATCATGCACATTGGGGTAGGTTTTTAGAAATCGCTGAACCACTAAATTAAATACATGCGCTAGGCATGGTACGTGTGTGAGCTTGCCGAGCTCCAAAGCCGCCACCAAGTTACGCCCATTATCACACACAACCATGCCTGGTTGCAGGTTGAGTGGCGAGAGCCACTGCTCGGTCTGGTGACTAATCCCCTGCAACAGCTCTGAGGCCGTGTGCTGTTTGTCCCCAAGGCAGATCAGCTTCAGCACGGCCTGTTGACGCTTCCCCACTGCAGTGCTACACTGCTTCCAGCTACTGGCTGATGGGGGAGTGGCGCTGCGTGTAGAGAATTCGGAGGTGGAAACGGAGGAGGAGGAGCCAATAACGTAGGTGCTGGCGGAAACCCTGATGGAGGTAGGGCCCGCAATCCTCGGCGTGGGTAGCACCCGTGCCATCCCAGGGTCCGAGTCGCTCCCAGCCTCCACGACATTCACCCAGTGTGCCGTCAGGGAAATGTAGCGTCCCTGGCCACAAGCACTTGTCCATGTGTCAGTCGTTAAGTGGACCTTCCCAGTAACTGCGTTGGTCAGGGCACGGGTGATGTTACGGGACACATGGTGGTGTAATGCGGGGATGGCACACCGGGAAAAGTAGTGGCGGCTGGGGACCGCGTACCGAGGGACAGCTGCTGCCATCAGGCTGCGGAAGGACTCAGTGTCCACAAGCCTAAATGGCAGCATTTCGATGGCCAGTAATTTTGAAAGGTGTGAGGTTAGTGCTATGGCCTGTGGGTGGGTGGCTGGGTACTTTCTCTTGCGCTCAAATGCCTGGGGTAACGACATTTGGACGCTGTGCTGGGACAGGGAAGTGGATGTGGTCGCTGATGGTGCTTCAGATGGTACAGGTGCAGGGCGGGAGGTATGCGGGCCTGCGCCTTCGACAGGCGATTGGCCGGCACCGAAAACAGGGGAAGAGGAGGCAGTGGTGTGGCCTGCAGACACAGATGGGCGATCCAGGCGTTCCTCCCACTTACTACGGTGCTTGGATGCCATGTGTCGGATCATGCTGGTGGTGGTGAGGTTTCTAGTGTTCATGCCTCGGCTCATTCTGGTGTGGCACAGGTTGCAAACTACAATTCTTTTGTCGTCCGCACTTTCCTTAAAAAAACGCCATACCGCGGAACACCTACCCTTTGGCAAGGTAGATTTACGCAAGGGGGTGCTCCGTGGAACATTTGCGGGCCGGTTTGGTGCGGTCCGCCTTCTTTCTGTAGCCACACCACTGCCTCTTCCAGCCTGTTGCGGTGCTGCAGATGGCTCACCCTCAGGACTGCTGTCATCGCTCGGCTCTACACCTTCCCAGGTGGGGTCAGTCACCTCATCGTCCACCAAGTCCTCCTCCACTTCCTCACTCTGATCATCCTCCTCAAGTCTTGATCCCACCACATACTCAGTCATTGACAACTGTATAACATTCACCTCAACAAGGTCTTGAGACGGAAATAGTGGTTGATTTAATGGCAACTGTGTCTCATCATCATCATCATCATCCACTACTTCCTTTGACCTTAAATGCCGTTCACATCTGTCATCTTCTTGTGATTGGGTAGCCTCTAGAGGTTGTGAATCAGGGCACAAGATGTCATGTTCCTCTGCAAGCGTGCTTGGAGAGAGGGTCAAATGAAGGATTGGTGATGAGACGAGCTCCTCACTATATCCCAGTGTGGGATCACTTCTTTGACCAGACCGTGTATGGTGGGAGGAAGGATGATCAGAGTGAGGATTATGTTGACCAGACTCTTGGCTACTGAGAGTGGACTTGGTGGAAGACAGGGTGGTGCTTAACCGACTGGAAGCAGTATCAGCTGTCATCCAACCGACCACCTGTTCGCAGTGGTCGGACCTCGAGAGTGATGTCCTGCGACGCCCTGTAAAATTACACATGAAGCTAGGTATGGTGGATGTCTTTCTTTCTTGTGCTCTGGCACCAGGCACAGTTTCTCCGCGTCCTGACCCGCGCCCTGAACTATCAGGATCACGTCCACTTCCCCGTCCCTTTTTACCCGCCTTCTTCATCTTACACGATATATATGACTTTAATATATATGAGTTTGAAAACTTAACAGTATTTCTTACTATTCTGCAACTGTGCAGAGTACACAGAATAGGCTGCTAAACGGTGGTGACACACACTGAATGGAATATGTGACTTTAATATTTCAGTTTGAAAACTTAACAGTATTTCTTACTATTCTGCAACTGTGCAGAGTACACAGAATAGGCTGCTAAACGGCGGTGACACACACTGAATGGAATATGTGACTTTAATATTTGAGTTTGAAAACTTAACAGTATTTCTTACTATTCTGCAACTCTGCAGAGTACACAGAATAGGCTGCTAAACGGCGGTGACACACACTGAATGGAATAAGTGACTTTAATATTTGAGTTTGAAAACTTAACAGTATTTCTTACTATTCTGCAACTGTGCAGAGTACACAGAATAGGCTGCTAAATGGCGGTGACACACACTGAATGGAATATGTGACTTTAATATTTCAGTTTGAAAACTTAACAGTATTTCTTACTATTCTGCAACTGTGCAGAGTACACAGAATAGGCTGCTAAACGGCGGTGACACACACTGAATGGAATATGTGACTTTAATATTTCAGTTTGAAAACTTAACAGTATTTCTTACTATTCTGCAACTGTGCAGAGTACACAGAATAGGCTGCTAAACGGCGGTGACACACACTGAATGGAATATGTGACTTTAATATTTGAGTTTGAAAACTTAACAGTATTTCTTACTATTCTGCAACTGTGCAGAGTACACAGAATAGGCTGCTAAACGGCGGTGACACACACTGAATGGAATATGTGACTTTAATATTTCAGTTTGAAAACTTAACAGTATTTCTTACTATTCTGCAACTCTGCAGAGTACACAGAATAGGCTACTAAACTGCGCTGACACACACTGAATGGAATAAGTGACTTTAATATTTGAGTTTGAAAAATTAACAGTATTTCTTACTATTCTGCAACTCTGCAGAGTACACAGAATAGGCTGCTAAACGGCGGTGACACACACAGAATGGAATATGTGACTTTAATATTTGAGTTTGAAAACTTAACAGTATTTCTTACTATTCTGCAACTCTGCAGAGTACACAGAATAGGCTGCTAAACTGCGGTGACACACACTGAATGGAATAAGTGACTTTAATATTTGAGTTTGAAAACTTAACAGTATTTCTTACTATTCTGCAACTCTGTAGAGTACACAGAATAGGCTGCTAAACTGCGGTGACACACACTGAATGGAATAAGTGACTTTAATATTTGAGTTTGAAAACTTAACAGTATTTCTTACTATTCTGCAACTGTGCAGAGTACACAGAATAGGCTGCTAAACGGCGGTGACACACACTGAATGGAATATGTGACTTTAATATTTCAGTTTGAAAACTTAACAGTATTTCTTACTATTCTGCAACTGTGCAGAGTACACAGAATAGGCTGCTAAACGGCGGTGACACACACTGAATGGAATATGTGACTTTAATATTTGAGTTTGAAAACTTAACAGTATTTCTTACTATTCTGCAACTCTGCAGAGTACACAGAATAGGCTGCTAAACTGCGGTGACACACACTGAATGGAATAAGTGACTTTAATATTTGAGTTTGAAAAATTAACAGTATTTCTTACTATTCTGCAACTCTGCAGAGTACACAGAATAGGCTGCTAAACGGCGGTGACACACACAGAATGGAATATGTGACTTTAATATTTGAGTTTGAAAACTTAACAGTATTTCTTACTATTCTGCAACTCTGCAGAGTACACAGAATAGGCTGCTAAACTGCGGTGACACACACTGAATGGAATAAGTGACTTTAATATTTGAGTTTGAAAACTTAACAGTATTTCTTACTATTCTGCAACTCTGCAGAGTACACAGAATAGGCTGCTAAACTGCGGTGACACACACTGAATGGAATAAGTGACTTTAATATTTGAGTTTGAAAACTTAACAGTATTTCTTACTATTCTACAACTGTGCAGAGTACACAGAATAGGCTGCTAAACGGCGGTGACACACACTGAATGGAATATGTGACTTTAATATTTGAGTTTGAAAACTTAACAGTATTTCTTCGTATTCTGCAACTCTGCACACTACACAGAATGTGCTGCTAAACTGCGGCGAAGCACACTGAATGGAGTATGTGACTTTGATATTTTAGTTTGAAGACTTAACAGTATTTCTTCCTATTCTGCAACTCTGCACAGTACACAGAATGTGCTGCTAAACTGCGGCGAAGCACACTGAATGGAATATGTGACTTTGATATTTTAGTTTGAAGACTTAAAAGTATTTCTTCCTATTCTGCAACTCTGCACAGTACACAGAATGTGCTGCTAAACTGCGGCGAAGCACACTGAATGGAATATGTGACTTTGATATTTTAGTTTGAAGACTTAACAGTATTTCTTCCTATTCTGCAACTCTGCACAGTACACAGAATGTGCTGCTAAACTGCGGCGACGCACACTGAATAGAATATGTGACTTTGATATTTTAGTTTGAAGACTTAACAGAATGTGCTCTAATCTGCAACTTTGCACACTAAACAGAATGTGCTCTAATCTGCAACTTTGCACACTAAACAGAATGTGCTCTAATCTGCAACTTTGCACACTAAACAGAATGTGCTCTAATCTGCAACTGTGCACACTAAACAGAATGTGCTCTAATCTGCAACTTTTCACACTAATATTTTTTTTTTTTTTTTTTTTTTTTTTTTTTTTTTTTCCCACACACAAAATAACCTGCTGCCCCCACACACAGTAGTCCTAAAAAGGACTTTTGGTTCTTTTTTTTCACAATTTTGGTTTTTTTCCTCCCTACACTGCCTTTCCCTTCCTATCCTCAGCTCTCCCTGGCTAAGACTGAGCCGAACTCGATGGTCAGGTGCTATACAGCACCTGACCACGGGTTCTGGCCAGCCAATCAGTGTAATGCCAGCAGCCAACATGGCTGCTGGCATTACACCGATGTCAGAGCCTCCCTGCACGTTTATTGGCTGCGCAGCAGCCGCAAAACGTGCGGGGAGGAGACCCGAACATGGCGGGCGAGCACATGCGGTACTCGTACGAGTACCGCCATGTGCCGAGCAGAGCGATGCTCGAGCCGATCCGAGCATCGGCCGAGCATGCTCGCTCAACACTAATGTATACACATTCTCCTGTGCTGTGGTATCTATAACACACTGATACATTGTACCAGACTTAGTCATGTATACACATTCTCCTGTGCTGTGGTATCTATAACACACTGATACACTGTACCAGACTTAGTCATGTATACAGATTCTCCTGTGCTGTGGTATCTCTCAGTAACACACTGATACATTGTACCAGACTTAGTCATGTATACAGATTCTCCTGTGCTCTGGTATCTATAACACACTGATACATTGTACCAGACTTAGTCATGTATACAGATTCTCCTGTGCTGTGGTATCTATAACACACTGATACATTGTACCAGCCTTAGTCATGTATACAGATTCTCCTGTGCTGTGGTATCTCTCAGTAACACAATGTCCCAGCCCTGGTAACTGATTTACTACTCTCCTAGTCTCAGTAACCTTGTGTCCTCTGCCCCATCTCTTTCTCGCACACTCAGCACATGTTGTTTTCTCCCGCTGTGATACATAACAGTTCTGTTTGCGTCTTTCAGGGTTAACTAATAGTTCATTTTCCCCAAATTCCCATGGATTTAAATTAGGTCTCCAGAGCACTGCATTGAGATAACTTTAAAGGGATAGTAATGTATCAGAATAAATGCAGATCCAGTTATTCTTTAGTGTTTGAGCCATGGAGAGTGTTATTTCAATACTGTCAGAGTTGTAGTTCAAGAGTAATTGAATGATAAAGTATCCCCCTCCCGCCCCTTTTACCTAGTGTAAGACACCTCACCTCAGATGTGGAATCTGGTCTCTTGACCGAGCAGATCACATCAAGTGACAATCTTCTTACTGTGATCATAAGGAAACCCTGCCCCCTTGACAGGTTTTTTAGGTTTTTCCTTATGATCACTGAAGATTGTCCCTCTCTGTGATCCATCTGGACAGTATTGCTGTGTAGGTAAAAGGGACGGGAGAGGGACACTTTATGATTCAATTAATTCGCATTGTAGAAATTATATTAATGCTCTACATGACCCAAAAAATATAAAGAATAATTTATTTTGAAACATTACTATCCCTTTAACATCCACAGGTTACAATTCCCTTTTCTATTAATGGGAATGATTATTTTGTCTGTGCAGTGGAGATTGGTGGCCCAGTTTTCTCCAGATCTTAATACATTGACCTCTCTATGGTTTCAGTATTATTGCATTCCTAGTTATTTTTATTAATTCCTGGGTTATGATTTCAGCCCTTGAATAACAAATAAAATGGAGAATCAAAAGAAAACTATCTTCCATTTGAAAAAGTGTCACTTAGTTTAAAAGAAGGACTTACCTAAGAAAGAGTCCATCACACAGCAGTCAGGTGTATCTAAATAATTACTGTGTGTAACAGAAGCACTTACCTAGGTAGGAGTCCATCATACAGCAGTCAGGTGTATATCTATATAATTACTGTGTGTAACAGAAGCACTTACCTAGGTAGGAGTCCATCATACAGCAGTCAGGTGTATCTATATAATTACTGTGTGTAACAGAAGCGCTTACCTAGGTAGGAATCCTTCATACAGCAGTCAGGTGTATCTCTATAATTACTGTGTGTAACAGAAGCACTTACCTAGGTAGGAGTCCATCACACAGCAGTCAGGTGTATCTATATAATTACTGTGTGTAACAGAAGCACTTACCTAGGTAGGAGTCCATCACACAGCAGTCAGGTGTATCTCTATAATTACTGTGTGTAACAGAAGCGCTTACCTAGGTAGGAGTCCATCACACAGCAGTCAGGTGTATCTATATAATTACTGTGTGTAACAGAAGCACTTACCTAGGTAGGAGTCCATCACACAGCAGTCAGGTATATCTGTATAATTCGTGGATTTTCCTAACTACTTGTGAAGGAAAGTCAGAATTTTATTAAGACACGGAGGCGAATATTATGCATTATCTCTCTCCACTGCTTCCTCTCAGCAGCAAAGGAGTCTTTATTTCCAATACAAAGTGAAAAAACTTTTTTGTAACCCATAGCAACCCTTCCAACCAATCACAACATATCTCAAGGTATAACAGGTGTTACACTCTCCCATAACCCCCTCTTTCTTGCTTGCTGGAGTTTATCTGGAAAAGACTTGAAATCAAACAACGATACAGAATTCTTCAGTAACTCGAAACTGACATCTCTTCATATATTCAATAGAAGACAAAATAATTCGACTGAAACTTCGGAATATGAGAATATGTCGATTTTCCACCAGAATTCAACCTGAAAGAGAGAAAAGAAGGTAAAAGGGGGGGAAAGAAAGGGAGGGATAATATTCGCCTCCGTGTCTTAATAAAATTCTGACTTTCCTTCACAAGTAGTTAGGAAAATCCACGAATTTTATGGCAGAACGGAGGCTCATATTATGCAAGTTTAAAGCATATCACAAGAAACATTAATTACATATTGAATACAACAGTATGAACAACATGATCTATAGGTTTATGATAAAAGTCTCTAAAAGTAGATTCTCTAGACCAATCAGCGGCCCGGAGGATATCCTCCAAACGACCACCAGATTGTATTGCTTTAGAAGCCATGGCACCTCTTGTTGAATGTGCCCCAAATAGAGACACATCAAGACCCGCTAATTGCATAATCCATCTTACCCAACGTGCTAGGGTAGCTGCTGAAACTGGTAGATGGGGATTACGAAAAGAAATGAGAAGTTGAGAAGAAGAAGAAGGGGAACGAAATGCAGTTGTGCGTAATTTGTATTCTTGTAAACATTTGACCACGCACAATTGAGGTTGGGAAGGAAAAGCCGGATAAGATATTATCCTAACAGCCGTCTTTGTACGACGAGAAACTCGAAATTGAATTCCTTGTAGTGTAAAAGAACGGGATTGAAAATCTAGAGCTCTGACATCTGAAACGCGCTTGAAGGATATCAAGCAAAGTAACATAGTGAGTTTTGCCGAAAGTTGCTTCAAAGATAAGAGGTTATTAGCAGGCCACATTTCCAGTAGATGTAATACATCATTAACGTTCCAAAGAGATTGATAACGAGATTGAGGGGGTCTCGAGAAACGAATCCCTCTCATGAGTCGGCAAACCACTACTGATTGGCCAACTGGAACTCCATCTATTGGAATGTGGCCCGCCGAAATAGCGGATCGGTAGGAGTTAATTGTACGATAAGCTTTTCCCGAATCAAATAAAGTTGATAAAAAATTTATTGGAGATGTTGAAACGGGATCCAAATCCCGTTCCACGCACCAACAACTCCAGGCAGACCAGGCTGATTCGTACATAGCCCGTGTTCCTGGAGCCCAAGATTCCGCCAAAAGAGCTTGAGCCGATTCTGAAAATCCATAGTCACCTGGGGAATCCCGGAGAGGGACCATGCTATGAGGTGTAACTCTCCTGACATCAAAAGATCGTGTGGATTGTCGAAAGGATCTGGTAGTAAAAGAGGAAAAGTAGGAATGAGTCGGGGAAAATCCGCTGACAGTTCCAGGAGAGGGGAAAACCACGGTTGGGTTGGCCAAAAGGGCGTCACTACCACCACCGAGGCTGCCTGACGGCGAATCATCAAGAGAGTCCGAGATATCATTGCGAAAGGAGGAAACGCATAGTTCACTCCCGGAGTCCAAGATTGAAGGAAAGCGTCCGTCGCTAGAGCTTCCGGATGCGGACGCCAGCTGAAAAATTTTGGAACTTGACGATTCAGACGAGAAGCGAAGAGGTCTATGCCAAAAGGGCCCCAGATACGGTGTAAGGCCGTAAATATACTGGGGTGAAGTTTCCAATCGCTGCGATCGGTCAAATATCTTGAATTCCAATCGGCTACGGCGTTGGAAAGACCAGGTAAGTGTTCCGCCACTAACGTGATATTCCGGTCTAGACAAAAATGCCAAAAATCCTTGGCCAAGTCTGCCAAGGGTTTGGATTTCGTTCCACCTAATTTGTTTATATATTGCACTGCTGAGATGTTGTCCATCTTCAGCAGTACACAGCAATGTACACGGTCCTTGACTAGGCTCTTCAGAGCAAAGGACCCCGCTAGAAGCTCGAGGCAGTTGATATGAAGAGAAGTTTCCATCGAGGACCACTTGCCGCCTTTGGAAATATCTCCTAAACGAGCGCCCCAACCTAAAAGGCTGGCGTCTGATTCTATAACTAAATCTGGAATGACGCCAAAAATGGCTTTGCCATTCCAGGCGTCGAGGTGTTTGAGCCACCAGATTAGTTCTTCTCGAGCGTCGGAAGAAAGGGCGATAACGTCGGTATAACTTAAACCTCGCCTGAGATGTCGCGCCTTGAGGCGTTGTAGGGCCCGGTAATGAAGAGGCCCTGGAAAAATCGCCTGAATGGAGGCGGAGAGAAGGCCAACCACTCGAGCAAGGAGCCGAAGGGAAATCCGATCCTGTCGAAGAATGTAACAAATTTCCCTGCGAATATTTTTTATTTTTGATTTTGGAAGACTCAGAGATGCTTGTCTGGAATCCACTAGGAATCCTAGAAACTCCAGGCGTTGGGATGGAATCAACTGAGATTTTTCCCAGTTGATTAGAAAACCCAGATCGGATAGAAATCGAATCGCAAACTCTGCTTGATGGAGCAAAACTTTGCGATTCTGGGACATTATTAATATGTCGTCCAGGTATATGATTAAACGGAACCCCCGGCTGCGTAAATAAGCGACAACTGGCTTCATGAGTTTCGTGAAGCACCAGGGTGCAGACGACAACCCAAAAGGAAGGCAAGTGAATTGCCACATTTTGTTCCGCCAAAGAAAACGAAGGTAGATTTGAGATGACAGATCCATGGGAACCGTCAGGTATGCGTCTTGTAAATCTATCTTCACCAACCAATCTGATGGGAGAAGAAGATCTCGAAGCAGGTGAATGCCCTCCATTTTGAAGTGGCGATAAAGGACACTTTCGTTGAGGGTACGAAGGTTTATGACTGGTCGAAAACCCGAATCCTTTTTTCGAACCAGAAATATATTGCTTACGTAGCCGTCTTGAGGACCGTAAGCACGTCTGATCGCCCGTTTTTTCCATAAAGTGGAGATCTCTTCGTCCACTAACGCGGCGTCTGCTTTGGAAAAATGGAGGGGAGTAGGCAAAGAAAGTTGATTCGGGTATCGGAAGAATTCTATTTGAAATCCCTGAATAGTCTGGAGTATCCAAGGATCTGCTGTCAGAACACACCAATGGTGGAAAAAATGTGCTAACCTGCCTCCCACTGGAAGTGGGGAAGAATGGGTTTTTGGAAACATACTTACCGGAGAAAGGACGTCCACGAGGGAAACCTCTTCCCGATCTTGTTCTCCAAGGTCTGCCGCGGGATGGAAAGAAAGGCCCTTGACCTCTTGCAGCTGGGGGATATTGTCCTCTGTATGAGGAAAGTGTAGGGGCCTGATATTGTTGTTGTTGGCGTTGGCGAGCCCTGCCGGAAGAGCGGCCTCTGCCTCTTCCGGTTTTATCAAAAATATTAGGTCGGAAAACCTTTCTTAAAGAGGCCTGTGCCTTATCTAAGGCCGTGAAGGATGCTACAAATTTACCTAAGTCTTTAATAAATGTATCCCCAAAAAGCTGACCTTTGGCTGATGGGCCTGGTTCTGAATTTGCCATTTCGGCAAGCTTAGGATCAATGCTCAATAATAGCGCTCTACGCCGTTCAGAGGCAATAGCCGAATTGGCGTTGCCAATCAGACAAATAGCCCTTTGGATCCATCCCCTAAGAACTTGAACATCAATAGGATTTTTGGTTTGAATTGCCTCTTCAGAGATTTCAAAGATTTTGGTAAGGGGTCCCAAAGAATCTAGAAGCTTGTCCTGACAGGACTTAAGTGCTTGATCTACCCCCCTTCTGGGATCCCTTCCCGATTTGGCAATGAATTGCACCATTTTTGGATCCAACTCAGGGGTTTCACAAACCTTATTAGCAATCACTGGCCGGGGACATTCAGCCCGCAATTTAGATCTGGTATTTCTACTAATAGGTTTGCAGATCCATGTCTCGAGGTATTGGGCTACATGTGGTCTAGGAGTCCAGTCCGATGACCGGGGGTGTTTTATACCCTCAGGATCAAACATTGGTTCTCCTTTAGCATCCAGGAGAATAGGGGTAGTAGAAATAGAAGGAGTATCTATAGAATCTGTATTCTGATTTTTGCGTTTCTTGGGCGGAGGGACATCAGAGTCATCCTCATCCACATAGGAAGGTGCCCAATCTTCATCTGAAGACTCCTCAGTAGAGGAGGAGTAATAAGAATCGGGTTGTAACCTCCGCAGGTTCTTTTTATTAGGTGGTAACCTCCTCAGGTTCTGTTCATCCCCATTGGTATCCTCTGGGGGGGAGGATCTAGTATGTGGAACCAAGCCACATTGATCAGAATTACCAGGAGAATAGGGGTAGTAGAAATAGAAGGAGTATCTATAGAATCTGTATTCTGATTTTTGCTTTTCTTGGGCGGAGGGACATCAGAGTCATCCTCATCCACATAGGAAGGTGCCCAATCTTCATCTGAAGACTCCTCAGTAGAGGAGGAGTAATAAGAATCGGGTTGTAACCTCCGCAGGTTCTTTTTATTAGGTGGTAACCTCCTCAGGTTCTGTTCATCCCCATTGGTATCCTCTGGGGGGGAGGATCTAGTATGTGGAACCAAGCCACATTGATCAGAATTACCAGTCTTTGAATGTAAAGCCATTTTATCCTTTACAGGATCATCAGATATAACATTATGGCGTTTGCTGGTACATTTGTGGCCACTCTGAGGTCCGCTTTCCTGTGAGTTTGTACCCTGTTTTTTAGAATTGTCAACTGATAGTTCAGAGGGTCCTTTCCCTTTAAGAGCTAAGGTAAAGGACTCTGCTAGGGAAGAAGACAACTTCTGAAGAGCGGACTGCATTGATTTTTCTACAAATTTTGCAAATTTGGCAGATTCAGGAAAAATATTAGGGACTTCCCCAGATTGAACCTCTCCTAAGGAAGGAGAGAGGTCTGGCTCTTTAAAAGATTGGGCAGATTGAAAAGAGGGTCCCTCTAAGCCAGAACCCTCACCCTCTGATGAAGACATGTTAATTATAATATATATAATATATATAACTTTCTAAATTGTGTGAAGTAATAGGTGAATTTAAGGTAAAATAAATACACTTGCCAAGGCCAAAAACAAGCGAATGCAAAGGGAGCGATATTCGGACTGACAGAAACAGTATGGCGGCCGAAATAGAGTAAGCCGTTTCTGACTGGACTGGCGCATGCGCAGCCGCCAACCCGGAAGTAAGCGGCCGCGCTGAGAGAATCTAAAGAGAAACTCGGGCGAAACGGCAGTGGAAGGGTAAAGGGAGACCGCAGTAAACTGGGGAAGGAGCGCAAGAGCCGAATAAGAGACGGACACAGGAGATAGATAATATGGGAAAGGCTAACCCACAGGGAAGAAGAAAAACTTGTAGAAATAGAAAGTTGAAGAAAAACTTCAACTTACCAACAGAAAATAAAGATGGAATTAGCAATTAAAGAGGGTCTTAATTGATTAGAGGGATATGAACAACTCTAAAATATATAAATCCAATAACTGAAATGTTATTTAGTCAGATAGAATTAACAGTATAATTACTGTGTGTAACAGAAGTACTTACCTAGGTAGGAGTCCATCATACAGCAGTCAGGTGTATCTATATAATTACTGTGTGTAACAGAAGCACTTACCTAGGTAGGAGTCCATCATACAGCAGTCAGGTGTACCTATATCATTACTGTGTGTAACAGAAGCACTTACCTAGGTAGGAGTCCATCATACAGCAGTCAGATGTATCTATATAATTACTGTGTGTAACAGAAGCACTTACCTAGGTAGGAGTCCATCATACAGCAGTCAGGTGTATCTATATAATTACTGTGTGTAACAGAAGCACTTACCTAGGTAGGAGTCCATCATACAGCAGTCAGATGTATCTATATAATTACTGTGTGTAACAGAAGCACTTACCTAGGTAGGAGTCCATCATACAGCAGTCAGATGTTCTAGAAGTGGTGGAAACCACGGTTGTATCAGCCACAAGGGGGTCACTACCACCACCGTCGCCTCTTGTCGTCGGATTGTTAACAGAGTTCGAGGGATCATGGCAAACGGGGGAAAAGCATAATTCGTCCCCGGTAGCCATGATTGTAAAAAGGCGTCTGTCGCTAAAGCTTCCGGATCCGGACGCCAACTGAAAAAAAACGAGGAATTCGACAATTGAGACGAGAGGCAAAAAGGTCGATTCCAAATGGGCCCCAAATGTGATTCAGATCTTGGAAAACACTGGAATGTAGAGTCCAGTCTCTGCAATCGGTCAGGTAGCGAGAATTCCAGTCCGCCACCGCATTGGAAAGACCAGGTAAGTGTTCCGCTATTTCTGAGATATCCCGATCTAGGCAAAAATGCCAAAAATCCTTGGCCAATTCTGCCAATGGTTTGGATTTCGTGCCTCCTAATCTGTTGATATACCGTACCACTGAGACGTTGTCCATCTTCAGCAGAACGCAACAATGTACTTTGTCCTTTGTTAGGCTCTTCAGGGCAAACGATCCTGCTAATAGTTCGAGGCAATTTATGTGAAGAGAAGCTTCCTCCGGAGACCATTTCCCGCCTGTGGAAAGATCGCCTAACCGAGCGCCCCAGCCTAAGAGACTGGCGTCGGATTCGATGACTAAATCCGGTACGACGCCAAAAATGGCTCTGCCATTCCAGGCGTCTAAATGTTTGAGCCACCAAATGAGCTCTTCTCTTGCCTCTGAAGACAGAGTGACCCGATCTGTGTAACCTAATCCTTTGCGCAAATGATGTGCTTTTAAATGTTGAAGGGCCCGATAACGAGGAGGACCCGGAAATATCGCCTGGATGGAAGCGGCTAGAAGACCCAGAATCCGGGCGAGGAGACGCAGAGAAATTTGATCCTGTCTGAGGACATAACGAATTTCCCTGCGTATCGATCGGATCTTGGATCGTGGAAGGCTCAGTGAGGAAGTCCTGGAATTCACCATGAAGCCCAGGAATTCCAATTGTTGAGTTGGAATCAAATGGGATTTTTCCCAATTGATTAGGAATCCCAGATTGGAAAGAAGTTGAATTGCGCAAGCAGCATGTTCGATTAAAAAGTTTGGATCTTGAGACATGAACAGCATGTCGTCTAAATAGATAATCAGACGAATAACCCAACTGCGTAGAAAAGCGACAACGGGCTTCAGGAGCTTCGTGAAGCACCAGGGAGCAGAGGACAAGCCAAAAGGAAGGCAAGTGAACTGCCAAGTCTTGCCCCGCCAAAGGAAACGTAGGAACTTTTGGGAAGAAAGAGCCATCGGGACCGTCAGGTAGGCATCTTGGAGATCTAGTTTGACCATCCAATCCGCCGGAAGGAGGAGATCCCTCAATAGATGGATACCCTCCATTTTGAAGTGATGATATAATACACATCCGTTCAGAGCGCGAAGGTTTATCACCGGTCTTAGACCGAAATCTTTCTTTTGTACAAGAAAGATGTTGCTCACAAAACTGTCCAGTTCTCCGTTTGCTTGAATAATGGCTCCTTTTTCCTTTAAAGTGGAAACTTCCACATCCACCAGAGTTTCGTCTTTCCGGGAAAAATGGAGTGGAGGTGGAACAAACTGTTGGTAAGGATGAGAATAAAATTCTATTTGGAACCCTTGAACTGTTTGAAGAATCCAAGGGTCTGCGGTTAGACCACACCAATGGTGGAAAAAATGAATCAATCTGCCTCCCACCCGTTTTGGGGAAGAAAGGGTATGAGAGAACATACTCACCAGAGTAGGGACGGCTTTTGAATTGTCCTCTGCCGGGTCTAGCCCTCCAGGGTCTGCCACGGGTTGGGAAGAAAGGCGTTCCAAAGGTTCCTTTGGTCCTGTAGGGGTTGACCCCGGTAGGAAGGAAAGTTTGGGGCCTGGAATTGATTTTGGCGTTGGCGGGCCCGGCCAGGAGAGCGGCCCCTGCCTCTCCCGGCCCTGTCAAAAATTTTTGGGCGAAAAACTTTTCTTAATGAGGCCTGAGCCTTATCTAGGGCTGTGAAAGAAGACACAAACTTTCCTAAGTCTTTTATAAAAGTGTCCCCAAAAAGTTGACCATGAGCCGAAGGACCTGGTTCAGAATTTGCCATTTCGGCGAGCTTAGGATCTATTCTGAGGAGTAGAGCTCTTCGTCTCTCTGAGGCTATGGCCGAATTGACGTTGCCAAGCATACAAATAGCCCGTTGTATCCACCCCCTTAGAACGTGGGTATCAATATTGGATTTGGATTGTAAAGCCTCCTCAGACAACTCAAAAATTTTGGTAAGGGGTCCTAGCATGTCAAGGAGCTTATCTTGACAAGATTTAAGCGCATGATCAACACCTTTCCTTGGGTCTTTGCCCGATTTTGAAATGAACTGGACCATTTTAGGATCCAGTTCTGGTGTCTCACAAACTTTGTTTGGTATGACTGGGCGAGGGCATTCTGCTCGCAATTTGGATCTTGTGGCTCTACTGATGGGTTTTCTAACCCAAGCTTCCAAATATTTTGCCACATGGGGTCTAGGAGTCCAGTCTGAGGATCTGGGGTGTTTGATACCCTCCGGGTCGAATAAAGGATCCCCACTAGCATCCACCAAAGTAGATGAGGAGGATGTAGAAGGAGTATCATTGGACTCCAAATTGCTAGATTTATTTTTCTTAGGTCGAGGCTCGTCTGACTCAGACTCTTCTCCGGAAGATGGAGCCCAATCTTCATCAGAAGATTCCTCAGTGGAGGAAGAGCGATAAGAATCTGGTTTTGACCTCCGTAAATTTTTTGTTTTAGGTTGTAACCTCCTCAGGTTCATTTTACCCCCGTTGGAATCCTCAGGGGGGAGGATCTTATGTGTGGACTGGAACCACACTGTTCTGAATCACTTGTGCTAAGTGAAGAAGATGACCCCTGTTTGGAATTGTCTAAATGCTTTCTTTTATGGGCACATTTTCCACCTACTCTAGAAAGGGATTTATTAAATTCAGGGGTATTTACAGGTAAATTTGAAGAAATACCAGATATTGCTCCTGGCCCTTTAAATATTGAAGCTAAAGATTCCACAAAATTGGAAGATAATTTTTGAAGGGCGGACTGCATAGACAATTCCACAAATTTCTGGAACTCTGTAGATTGAGCTTGTCCAGGAGTTATAGATATAGAAGGTATATTGTCTTCTGGATTTAAATCCACAATAGGGGTACTAAATTTGGGACTCTCCCCATTAGAAGACATATTTAAGTAGTTCAGTGTGAATAAATACTTTATACTGAGAAAAATAATAATGTGATGAGAATAGGGCAGCCAACGCCAAAGAGAAATGAAGTGGTAACTTAACTGAGGTAACAGTGTGTCGGGAATTCAAAGAATAACCGCGAAGAACACTCAGCATGATGCAACCGCGAAATAATGAAGCGTGCACGCGCGGCCGTCAACCCGGAAGTAGACGGCCGCGTCGTCTGAGGGAACTCGAGACGAACGAGCGCTGTGAAGTAGCGAAAAGAAAAACGGTTGGGTTGATAAAAGGCAACAGAAGAAAAAAGGAGTTTAATACAATAAAAAAGGACACAGAGTCATTGATAATAAAACAAAACTAGCAATGACCGAAATGGTAGAGGAATATTGTAATAGCAAAGGCAACAACAATAAAAAATTCAGAAATATATAAGCAATAAGCAATAAACAGTTATTAATAAAAAAGTTATTAATAAAAAGTTATTAATAAAGAAATGGATTTCACCCAGAGAGCTCTCAAGAAAATTATTCCATAAGAGCACCCAGGGAAAAAACACACACAAATCCTAGAATGTAGAGAGTACTTATCCCAGTCAGGAAGCAGCAAAGAAAGAGGGACTTCAGGAAGTGTGCTGTCTAGTTATAACCTGGGATTCTATCCTATTGGTTGGGGGGATGTTGTGGGTTACTAAAAGATTTTTTCTGTTTGTGTATCTTGAATAAACTATCCCTTTGCTGCTAGAGGAAGCAGTTAAGAGAGTTAATGCATAATATGAGCCTCCGTTCTGACATAAAATTACTGTGTGTAACAGAAGCACTTACCTAGGTAGGAGTCCATCATACAGCAGTCAGGTGTATCTATATAATTACTGTGTGTAACAGAAGCACTTACCTAGGTAGGAGTCCATTATACAGCAGTCAGGTGTATCTATATAATTACTGTGTGTAACAGAAGCACTTACCTAGGTAGGAGTCCATCACACAGCAGTCACGTGTATCTGTATAATTACTGTGTGTAACAGAAACATTTACCTAGGTAGCAGTCCATCATACAGCAGTCAGGTGTATCTATATAATTACTGTGTGTAACAGGAGGACTTACCTAGGTAGGAGTCCATCATACAGCAGTCAGGTGTATCTATATAATTACTGTGTGTAACAGAAGCACTTACCTAGGTAGGAGTCCATCATACAGCAGTCAGGTGTATCTATATAATTACTGTGTGTAACAGGAGGACTTACCTAGGTAGGAGTCCATCACACAGCAGGCAGGTGTATCTATATAATTACTGTGTGTAACAGAAGCACTTACCTAGGTAGGAGTCCATCATACAGCAGTCAGGTGTATCTATATAATTACTGTGTGTAACAGGAGGACTTACCTAGGTAGGAGTACATCACACAGCAGTCAGGTGTATCTATATAATTACTGTGTGTAACAGAAGCACTTACCTAGGTAGGAGTCCATCATACAGCAGTCAGGTATATTTATATAATTACTGTGTGTAACATAAGTACTTACCTAGGTAGGAGTACATCACACAGCAGTCAGGTGTATCTATATAACTACTGTGTGTAACAGGAGCACTTACCTAGGTAGGAGTCCATCACACAGCAGTCAGGTGTATCTATATAATTACTGTGTGTAACAGAAGCACTTACCTAGGTAGGAGTCCATCACACAGCAGTCAGGTGTATCTATATATTACTGTGTGTAACAGAAGTACTTACCTAGGTAGGAGTTCATCATACAGCAGTCAGGTGTATCTATATAATTACTGTGTGTAACAGAAGCGCTTACCTAGGTAGGAGTCCATCACACAGCAGTCAGGTGTATCTGTATAATTACTGTGTAACAGAAGCACTTACCTAGGTAGGAGTCCATCACACAGCAGTCAGGTGTATATCTATATAATTACTGTGTGTAACAGAAGGACTTACCTAGGTAGGAGTCCATCACACAGCAGTCAGGTGTATCTGTATAATTACTGTGCGTAACAGAAGGACTTACCTAGGTAGGAGTCCATCATACAGCAGTCAGGTGTATCTATATAATTACTGTGTGTAACAGAAGCGCTTACCTAGGTAGGAGTCCATCACACAGTAGTCAGGTGTATCTGTATAATTACTGTGTGTAACAGAAGCACTTACCTAGGTAGGAGTCCATCACACAGTAGTCAGGTGTATCTATATAATTACTGTGTGTAACAGAAGAACTTACCTAGGTAGGGGTCCATCATACGGCAGTGAGGTGTATATATATAATTACTATGTGTAACAGAAGCACTTACCTAGGTAGGACCCCATCACACAGCAGTCAGGTGTATCTATATAATTACTGTGTGTAACAGAGGCACTTACCTAGGTAGGAGTCCATCACACAGTAGTCAGGTGTATCTATATCATTACTGTGTGTAACAGAAGCACTTACCTAGGTAGGGGTCCATCATACGGCAGTGAGGTGTATATATATAATTACTGTGTGTAACAGAAGCACTTACCTAGGTAGGAGTCCGTCACACAGCAGTCAGGTGTATGTACATAATTACTGTGTGTAACAGAAGTACTTACCTAGGTAGGAGTCCATCATACAGCAGTCTGGTGTATCTATATAATTACTGTGTATAACAGAAGCACTCACCTAGGTAGGAGTCCGTCACACAGCAGTCAGGTGTATGTACATAATTACTGTGTGTAACAGAAGTACTTACCTAGGTAGGAGTCCATCACACAGTAGTCAGGTGTATCTATATCATTACTGTGTGTAACAGAAGCACTTGCCTAGGTAGGGGTCCATCATACGGCAGTGAGGTGTATATATATAATTACTATGTGTAACAGAAGCACTTACCTAGGTAGGACCCCATCACACAGCAGTCAGGTGTATCTATATAATTACTGTGTGTAACAGAAGCACTTACCTAGGTAGGAGTCCGTCACACAGCAGTCAGGTGTATGTACATAATTACTGTGTGTAACAGAAGTACTTACCTAGGTAGGGGTCCATCACACAGCAGTCAGGTGTATCTGTATAATTACTGTGTGTAACAGAAGCACTTACCTAGGTAGGAGTCCGTCACACAGCAGTCAGGTGTATGTACATAATTACTGTGTGTAACAGAAGTACTTACCTAGGTAGGATTCCATCATACAGCAGTCAGGTGTATCTATATAATTACTGTGTATAACAGAAGCGCTTACCTAGGTAGGAGTCCATCACACAGCAGTCAGGTGTATCTGTATAATTACTGTGTGTAACAGAAGCACATACCTAGGTAGGAGTACATCACACAGCAGTCAGAGATATGTATATAATTACTGTGTGTAACAGAAGCACTTACCTAGGTAGGAGTCTATCATACAGCTCTCAGGTGTATCTATATAATTACTGTGTGTAACAGAAGCACTTACCTAGGTAGGAGTCCATCACACAGCAGTCAGGAGTATCTGTATAATTACTGTGTGTAACAGAAGTACTTACCTAGGTAGGAGTCCATCATGCAGCAGTCAGGTGTATCTATATAATTACTGTCTGTAACAGAAGCACTTACCTAGGTAGGAGTCCGCCACACAGCAGTCAGGTGTATGTACATAATTACTGTGTGTAACAGAAGTACTTACCTAGGTAGGAGTCCATCATACAGCAGTCAGGTGTATCTATATAATTACTGTGTATAACAGAAGCGCTTACCTAGGTAGGAGTCCATCACACAGCAGTCAGGTGTATCTATATAATTACTGTGTGTAACAGAAGCACTTACCTAGGTAGGAGTACATCACACAGCAGTCAGAGATATGTATATAATTACTGTGTGTAACAGAAGCACTTACCTAGGTAGGAGTCTATCATACAGCTCTCAGGTGTATCTATATAATTACTGTGTGTAACAGAAGCACTTACCTAGGTAGGAGTCCATCACACAGCAGTCAGGAGTATCTGTATAATTACTGTGTGTAACAGAAGTACTTACCTAGGTAGGAGTCCATCATACAGCAGTCAGGTGTATCTATATCATTACTGTGTGTAACAGAAGCACTTACCTATGTAGGAGTCCATCATGCAGCAGTCAGCTGTATCTATATCATTACTGTGTGTAACAGAAGTACTTACCTAGGTAGGAGTCCATCACACATCAGTCAGGTGTATCTATATCATTACTGTGTGTAACAGAAGCACTTACCTAGGTAGGAGTCCATCATGCAGCAGTCAGGTGTATCTATATAATTACTGTGTGTAACGGAAGTACTTACCTAGGTAGGAGTCCATCATACAGCAGTCAGGTGTATATATATAATTACTGTGTGTAACAGAAGGACTTACCTAGGTAGGAGTCCATCATACAGCAGTCAGCTGTATCTATATAATTACTGTGTGTAACAGAAGCACTTACCAAGGTAGGAGTCCATCATACAGCAGTCAGGTTTATCTGTATTAGTGTGTAACAGAAGTACTTACCTAGGTAGGAGTCCATCACACAGCAGTCAGGTGTATCTATATAATTACTGTGTGTAACAGAAACACTTACCTAGGTAGGAGTCCATCACACAGCAGTCAGGTGTATCTATATAATTACTGTGTGTAACAGAAGCACTTACCTAGGTAGGTGTCCATCACACAGCAGTCAGGTGTATATCTATATAATTACTGTGTGACAGAAGCACTTACCTAGGTAGGAGTCCATCACACAGCAGTCAGGTGTATCTATATAATTACTGTGTGACAGAAGCACTTACCTAGGTAGGAGTCCATCACACAGCAGTCAGGTGTATCTATATAATCACTGTGTGACAGAAGCACTTACCTAGGTAGGAGTCCATCATACAGCAGTCAGGTGTATCTATATAATTACTGTGTGTAACAGTAGCACTTACCTAGGTAGGAGTCCATCATACAGCAGTCAGGTGTATCTATATAATTACTGTGAATAACAGAAGCACTTACCTAGGTAGGAGTCCATCATACAGCAGTCAGGTGTATCTGTATAATTACTGTGTGTAACAGGAGTACTTACCTAGGTAGGAGTCCATCACACAGCAGTCAGGTGTATCTATATAATCACTGTGTGACAGAAGCACTTACCTAGGTAGGAGTCCATCATACAGCAGTCAGGTGTATCTATATAATCACTGTGTGTAACAGAAGCACTTACCTAGGTAGGAGTCCATCACACAGCAGTCAGGTGTATCTATATATTTACTGTGTGTAACAGAAGCGCTTACCTAGGTAGGAGTCCATCATACAGCAGTCAGGTGTATCTATATAATTACTGTGTGTAACAGAAGCACTTACCTAGGTAGGAGTACATCACACAGCAGTCAGAGATATGTATATAATTACTGTGTGTAACAGAAGCACTTACCTAGGTAGGAGTCTATCATACAGCTCTCAGGTGTATCTATATAATTACTGTGTGTAACAGAAGCACTTACCTAGGTAGGAGTCCATCACACAGCAGTCAGGAGTATCTGTATAATTACTGTGTGTAACAGAAGTACTTACCTAGGTAGGAGTCCATCATACAGCAGTCAGGTGTATCTATATCATTACTGTGTGTAACAGAAGCACTTACCTAGGTAGGAGTCCATCATGCAGCAGTTAGGTGTATCTATATCATTACTGTGTGCAACATAAGTACTTACCTAGGTAGGAGTCCATCACACAGCAGTCAGGTGTATCTATATCATTACTGTGTGTAACAGAAGCACTTACCTAGGTAGGAGTCCATCATGCAGCAGTCAGGTGTATCTATATAATTACTGTGTGTAACAGAAGTACTTACCTAGGTAGGAGTCCATCATACAGCAGTCAGCTGTATCTATATAATTACTGTGTGTAACGGAAGCACTTACCTAGGTAGGAGTCCATCATACAGCAGTCAGGTGTATCTATATAATTACTGTGTGTAACAGAAGGACTTACCTAGGTAGGAGTCCATCATACAGCAGTCAGCTGTATCTATATAATTACTGTGTGTAACAGAAGCACTTACCAAGGTAGGAGTCCATCATACAGCAGTCAGGTTTATCTGTATTAATGTGTAACAGAAGTACTTACCTAGGTAGGAGTCCATCACACAGCAGTCAGGTGTATCTATATAATTACTGTGTGTAACAGAAACACTTACCTAGGTAGGAGTCCATCACACAGCAGTCAGGTGTATCTATATAATTACTGTGTGTAACAGAAGCACTTACCTAGGTAGGTGTCCATCACACAGCAGTCAGGTGTATATCTATATAATTACTGTGTGACAGAAGCACTTACCTAGGTAGGAGTCCATCACACAGCAGTCAGGTGTATCTATATAATTACTGTGTGACAGAAGCACTTACCTAGGTAGGAGTCCATCACACAGCAGTCAGGTGTATCTATATAATCACTGTGTGACAGAAGCACTTACCTAGGTAGGAGTCCATCATACAGCAGTCAGGTGTATCTATATAATTACTGTGTGTAACAGAAGCACTTACCTAGGTAGGAGTCCATCATACAGCAGTCAGGTGTATCTATATAATTACTGTGTGTAACAGAAGCACTTACCTAGGTAGGAGTCCATCATACAGCAGTCAGGTGTATCTGTATAATTACTGTGTGTAACAGGAGTACTTACCTAGGTAGGAGTCCATCATACAGCAGTCAGGTGTATGTATATAATTACTGTGTGTAACAGAAGCACTTACCTAGGTAGGAGTCCATCACACAGCAGTCAGGTGTATCTATATAATCACTGTGTGACAGAAGCACTTACCTAGGTAGGAGTCCATCATACAGCAGTCAGGTGTATCTATATAATTACTGTGTGTAACAGAAGCACTTACCTAGGTAGGAGTCCATCACACAGCAGTCAGGTGTATCTATATATTTACTGTGTGTAACAGAAGCGCTTACCTAGGTAGGAGTCCATCATACAGCAGTCAGGTGTATCTATATATAATTACTGTGTGTAACAGAAGTACTTACCTAGGCAGGAGTCCATCACACAGCAGTCAGGTGTATCTATATAATCACTGTGTGACAGAAGCACTTACCTAGGTAGGAGTCCATCACACAGCAGTCAGGTGTATCTATATATTTACTGTGTGTAACAGAAGCGCTTACCTAGGTAGGAGTCCATCACACAGCAGTCAGGTGTATCTATATAATCACTGTGCATGACAGAAGCACTTACCTAGGTAGGAGTCCATCACACAGCAGTCAGACGTATCTATATAATTACTGTGTGTAACAGAAGCACTTACCTAGGTAGGAGTCCATCATACAGCAGTCAGGTGTATCTATATAATTACTGTGCGTGACAGAAGCACTTACCTAGGTAGGAGTCCATCACACAGCAGTCAGGTACATCTATATAATTACTGTGTGTAACAGAAACACTTACCTAGGTAGGAGTCCATCATGCAGCAGTCAGGTACATCTATATAATTACTGTGTGTAACAGAAGCACTTACTTAGGTAGGAGTCCATCATGCAGCAGTCAGGTGTATGTATATAATTACTGTGTGTAACAGAAGCACTTACCTAGGTAGGAGTCCATCACACAGCAGTCAGGTGTATCTATATAATTACTGTGCGTGACAGAAGCACTTACCTAGGTAGGAGTCCATCACACAGCAGTCAGGTGTATCTATATAATTACTGTGTGTAACAGAAGCACTTACCTAGGTAGGAGTCCATCATACAGCAGTCAGGTGTATCTATATAATTACTGTGTGTAACAGAAGCACTTCTCTAGGTAGGAGTCCATCATACAGCAGTCAGGTGTATCTATATATTTACTGTGTGTAACAGAAGCGCTTACCTAGGTAGGAGTCCATCACACAGCAGTCAGGTGTATATATAATTACTGTGTGTAACAGAAGTACTTACCTAGGTAGGAGTCCATCACACAGCAGTCAGGCGTATCTATATAATTACTGTGTGTAACAGAAGCACTTACCTAGGTAGGAGTCCATCACACAGCAGTCAGGTGTATCTATATAATTACTGTGTGTAACAGAAGCACTTACCTAGGTAGGAGTCCATCATACAGCAGTCAGGTGTATCTATATAATTACTGTGTGTAACAGAAGTACTTACCTAGGTAGGAGTCCATCACACAGGAGTCAGGTGTATCTGTATAATTACTGTGTGTAACAGAAGCACTTACCTAGGTAGGAGTCCATCACACAGTGGTCAGGTGTATCTATATAATTACTGCGTGTAACAGAAGCACTTCTCTAGGTAGGAGTCCATCACACAGCAGTCAGGTGTATCTATATAATTACTGTGTGTAACAGAAGCACTTACCTAGGTAGAAGTCCGTCATACAGCAGTCAGGTGTATCTATATAATTACTGTGTGTAACAGAAGCACTTACCTAGGTAGGAGTCCATCACACAGCAGTCAGGTGTATCTATATAATTACTGTGTGTAACAGAAGCACTTCTCTAGGTAGGAGTCCATCACACAGCAGTCAGGTGTATCTATATATTTACTGTGTGTAACAGAAGCACTTACCTAGGTAGGAGTCCATCATACAGCAGTCAGGTGTATCTATATAATTACTGTTTGTATCAGAAGGACTTACATAGGTAGGAGTCCATCAGAATTTTATTAAAGACACGGAGGCGAGTATTATGCTTTAACTCTCTCCACTGCAACCTACAGTAGCAAAGACTTTATTGAGATAACAAATAAAAACACGTAGAAACTTGTTAGCAGTGACCCAGTACTGCTCTACCAATCCCATATAGTCCACTCCTATAAATAGTGATGCAGTAACAGGCTCCTCCTGTTTCTGCAGCTGCAACTGAAAACTCTAATAACTGAAACATCATCCACCATGTGAACGGACAAACTTCCCTAAGCGATTATCCTGCAAAGAACAGAAACATGTAACAGGGTTTGTATATGGGAGGGATAAAACTCACCTCCATGTCTTTAATAAAATTCTGACTTTCCATCACTATAGTTAGGAAAACCTTCGAATTTTACATCAGACCAGAGGCTTCGTATTATGCTCGTTCAAAGCTGATCAACAACATGCAACTGTACATGATCAATAGGCTTACAATAAAAATCTCTGAAAGTTGATTCTCTACACCAATCAGCTGCTTAAAATATCTTCCAACCTACCCCCCACCTGTATAACCATAGAAGCCATAGCTACCCTAGAGGAATGTGCTCCAAATGGGCCATCATCAATGCCGGCCAGCTGCATAATCCACCTGACCCATCTCGCCAAGGTCACCGCCTGAAGATGCGGCCTCCTAAATGAAATCAACAACTGATTCCCTCTAAAATTCCTTAGCAACAAAGTCCTTGCCTCATAAGCTCTCAAAGAAGACACCACACACAATTGTGGTTTAGAATATGCGATTGTCCGAACACACGTTCTTGTCCTTTTATGAACATCAAACTGCACTCCCGAAGGGGTAAAAGACTGAAAATTGAGGTCCAACGCCCTGACGTCCAACACTCTTTTAAATGAAACCAAACATAACAACATGGTCAATTTCGCCGACGATTGCTTTAAAGATAAATGTGGAAAAGTGTTAGTAATAGGCTGGGGAAGGAGGAGAAGTGGGAGGGAAATGCAAGTTTACAGTGTGAGGGGTTTGAACACACTCACTGAGGGCTAAAACTTGATACACAACCCTGTGGCAGTCAGTGGGTTAAGTGTGTACCTGATGCCTGCCTCTCCTCTGTGTTGTATGGCAAATGATGACAGTGAAGAAATAATTGAGCAATGAGGACCTACCTTAACCCTTTGAGTGTCATTTTGTTCCTCAGTGGCTGTAGTACAGGTCCTGCTGAGGCCACTGGGAGTCAGGGTGAGTGACTGTGTGTGTGTGTGTGTGTGTGTGTGTGTGTGTCAGCCATATTTCTCTCTGGCTTTTGTGTGTGTGAGTGGGGTGTGTGTGTGTGTGTGTGTCTGGTGCTGTGTGATTGGGGCATGTGTGTGTGTTTGGTGCTGTGTGTGTGGGGCATGTGTGTGTTTGTCTGTGGTGTAGGAGCAAGTGGTGGCCATATTGTTTTTTTCTGACTTTGATAGTGGTGGGCGGGCTGCATAGTGGGGGCAGGCCAACTACCTGCATGATTTTCACACCAATGGCAGTGCACTGCAATTGGTGTGAAAATCACGCCCCCATTGAATCACCCAATGGGAAAAGTAACCCTTCCTTATTGCCACCCCTGGGTGTGTGTGTCTCCTGAGGAGACATAAATTATGCAATGAGCCTTTCTCTTTTATATATATAGATATATACATACATATACATATAGACACCCATAAACATAGGAACTACTAGGGGAAAGCATATATGCAAGTAGATCCACACCCAGAGTGGAATAGCAGGGTGTTTAACAGAAGGACGAACACAGATAGGAGTCCTTCATAAAGCAGTCAAGTACTGTATGTAACAGAAATTTTCACCTCTTTTTCCCAGAATCCCGTTGATGGTCTCATTGTCCTGAGCGGATGTGGAACATCGGGAAGACTGGCCGTTCTCCTCGCAGTAAGTTCACTTGTTTTTATCTCTGTGTAAATTGCTTTCTCGTATTACATTCCCTCCAGTCCACTGAGGGCCATGGGATTTATAATTTTACAGATTTTTAATTTTACAGATTCATGATTTCCGTGTACTTTTACATTCTGTTTTGTAGTACACGGTACCTTTTTCTAGGCTCAACATGAACCTATTTTGAATATAAAATATATGAAGGAATCTTAGATAGTAGATCAATAACTGAGTGTAGACAACAAAACTGGTGCAATTCTGGTGTCAAGATACCAACAACATCAAAGAAGATCACCAGTGGTTGCACTTAAAGGGATATAATTGCTTGAAATGTATTTTAATTTATATTGTAGCCCTTATAAAAACATTAAAAATGATATAAGTCTTATCTCCCAAACCTTTATGGTTTGGGAGATATTAGCAAGTAAAATTAAGTAAAGTTCTCTTTTCCAGGCTGTTTTAGCCAAGTCTGCCATCTAGTGGACAGATTTGGAATCCGGTCCACAGATCAGCAGGCAGCTCTTTAGCAGTGCCGAGATCACAATCTTTAAAAAGAACTAATTCAATGGAACTGTCTACATAGTGTGCCTGTCTTGCAAGCACACTTTGTAGACCATTCCAATGAAGAAATTATTTTTAAAGATTGTGATCTGGGTACTGCTGAAGAGCCACGGATTCCAAATCTGAAGGCTTGAGCAATGACATCACTCCAGGGGAACTTTACTTGCTAAAGGTTTGCATAAAGGTTTGGGAGATAAGACTTCTATCATTTTAAATGTTTTTTTAAGGGCTACAATATAAAATAAAATTATTTTCAAGCATTGCTATCCCTTTAATGATCAATATGATCTTTACGCTTTTACTGTAGCCTCACTGGATGATACACATGACTGGGCAGTCAGCCTAGAGGGTTATTCACGTTTTAGAAGGGATAGGATTAATAAAAGGGGAGGGGTATGTCTATATGTAAAGTATGCCTTAAAGGAGCAGTAGACTTTTTTTAAGAAAAAAATATATATTGTAGGGATTTTCCTACTGAGTAAAATAAGGGTACTCCCACTACCAAGAGATTTATATTTCCAGAGTTATTACAGTTTAAACCCATTTTTTTACATTAGCAGTGCCCTCTAGTGGTCAAATTCTAATTAGATTTCCTGTTAGATTCTAATGGAGAGGAAAGTCAGAAAAGTCAGAGACATACAGTTCTCCATAGAGTGTGATAGAAACTGCTGAGTCGCTTCCTGTCAGTTAGAACTATCAGGAAGTAATCACACAGTAAATTCACTTCCTGTCAGAACTACCAGGAAGTAATCACACAGTAAATTCACTTACTGATTATTTAAACTGCATTTCCTGCATTGTTTCATTCTGCAGGAAATGCTCTATAAAATATGTGTTTTCATAAAAAAAAAAGTTTACTGCTCCTTTAAAACCTAGTATAAGGGAAGATATAAATGAAAGGTTCACTGAAAATATAGAGGCCCTGTGGGTTAAAATACACACTGGGGACACATAATAAAATATATGGGGATTTGCTATAAGCCACCTAATATTGGGGAGTTAAAGTAAGCCCAACTTTTAATGCAAATGGAAAAGGTTTCAAGGACAGGAAATGTAATTATAATGGGAGATTCAACTATCCTGAAACTGACTGGAGAAAAATGACTTCCAACACTACATAGGAAAACCACTGTATAAGTATGGATAATGACAATTTCATGTCCCAACTAGGGGACAGGTTCTATTGCAGATGCTATTTTTATCTCTGCTTTTATCTCCAGGTTTCCCCTTAGACTTTAATAGTTAAAGGAGCAGTAAATTTTTGGTTATGAAAAACTCCCAAGAGTCTCCCCATACTAAAAAGAGTATGGGGAGACTCTTGGGTTAGTTGTTTGCTCACATCTTGTCCCTCACACAAACACCTAGAACTGAATCAAATCTATTCACTTCAGTGTAGAACAGAATTAGAGGTCAGTGATTCACATGAAGTGTTAGTTCATTTGCCATTTATATCTGTTAGAGAAACCATGAACACATCTTATTATTTCAGAATTCCTTCAATCGGCTCTTAAAGGGCCTTCACAAGACCCCCTGTTACTCCTACATCATATCTGGAGGGGACAGGTCAGTGATATTTTCATTTAATATATTAAAATATTTAATTAACTGCTTGAATGCTAAGGCTTTCTACAGTGCATTGCTTCACAGTGGTTTGGAGATGTCTCAAAGGCATTTTATTATCAGACAGGTTTGGTGGCCTTTCCTTTGTCAAAGTGGATCTGTCACTACACAGCAATTAGTCATATTAAAGATATGTATTTAAACTGCCTATATCTTATGCTTTTTGATTTCAATTAGTGTAATGGTTTTAGAGATTGATGGTTTAGTAGTTAGGGAGACTTTAACCTAAACAGCTGGATTCTCTGAAATGTGTGGCACAGCAATTTCTTACATGTTAGAAAATTGTCTCCTTCCTCATTTTGAAGCTGCCAGCACATATCATTTAAAATAAATTAACGAGAAGAAATAATTATGCAAATCCTGTCAAGGTAGATGTCCCTACTGAGGTGAGGGGAGTTATGCCCTAAGGCGCAATAAAGTGGTGATAAAGTGGCTATGAGTTCTTTGTGATATAACTTCTCCAGTTTTTTATTTTATTCTATGGAGCCAATGCACTAAGATCTCCAAAGTTGGAGAAATCTTAGTGTATAGGCTCTGTAGAACAACATAGGATTTAGGCATCAGATCATCTTTAAAGCCTTTTTGATGTGTCTGACTAAACATGGTCACTACAGATAATGTGGAGTTAGCTGGAATGTCTGCATCCAATTAATAAACAAACAGATGATGGGAAAGACAAACATAAAACATTTTCCTTTATCTTCAGATCAATTGTGACATCTCAAGAGGCATCTGAGGACAATGCTGTACTGGGGGAAGAAGAGCTGAAAAAGGTAGGTTCTTTATACATTTACTAAGAGATTGAGACATTCTGGTGAAGATATTGACAGGTGAGAAGAGAACTGTCTTCATCATTCCCAAAAACAACAGACTGTACCAATAATTGTTTTCAAGTTTTCTCTATTATGTTCAGCGGTTTTGAGCCATGATTACGGTCATCTTAAAAAATGGACAAGGGCTCATTTTAGTCAATAACCATGATTTTTTCTGATTAAAATATTTTTATTTATTTATTTATTTTAAAGTGGATCTATCACATATAGATAGCTAATACTCATTGGATAGAGCATTTAGCGAAAAAGTTTGATATGCTAGTCATTTTTGAAAAAAAAACTGTTATCTATGCAAAAATTCACATTTAAAAGGTGCCCAGCAGCCTACTTCCACTTGTTGCTGCGGCAAGCTGCTTACCGCACAGAGGCTGCTCCCGTCCCACTACCCAGCATCCTCTGATGATGGAGGATGTCTGCCTCTAAGCTGGAGCGATCTCATTGGCTAGATATCGATCTCTGCCAATGAGATCGCTCCAGCTTAGAGAAAGAAAGCCCCCATCATTGGAGGATGCTGGGTAGTGGGACGGGAGCAGAGGCAGTGTTGCAAGCAGGAAGTAGGCTGCTGGGCACGTTTTAAACTTGAATTTTTGCGCAGATAAGGGTTTTTTTTTCAAAAATGACTAACATATTAAACTTTTTCACTAAATGCTTTATCCAATGAGTATTAGCTATCTATATGTGATAGATCCACTTTAAAGAACAAAATATGTGTTTTAGGGATTTTCATGTTCAGAACAAAATGGGCACTTGCTCGGGTTAATGTCTTTCTATTTCAGTGTTTGCAGATGTTGACAGCAATTATCCATAAGGACTAATGAAACAGCCCCACCTAGTGGTCACTTTTATAGATTTTGTTTAAAGAAAAAAGAAAAGCAAAAAAAAAAAGGAGACAACAAAAATAAACACGTTTTTGAGTGGATTCTCTACCAGTAATGGAAGTGTCCATTTTCTAATGAGCAGGAAAATCCATGCAATATGCAGTTTTCTCTAATAAGTCATCACTATTCCTATAATAAAAATGTGGATTTTATCACAATGACCATAAACAATGTGGATATAGTAATTCATTAGGAAAATTTGAACAGCAAGGTCCTTATGCTCAAAAGAGATAAAGCCCAAATCCCCAAAAACAGCTGATTTAAAAGGGTTATTATATTAACCTGTTTTGGCCCAAGGAGGTCTATCTAATGCATCACAGACGCATGCAGTGGAGGCCTAACTAGTATTTAGGGGGTTAATAGCCCCATTTTAAATCAATGGGGATTTTCACCCCTCCCCCAAGTACCAGGTGATTAGCTGTAGAATTAGTCCCCTCCTCTTTGTGTATACAACCCTGGATCTCGTCTATATTATGATGGAGGACAAGGGGTTGCCAGGAATATGCTAGGGACATACCAGGAACATGCCAGGAACATGTCAGGAACATGCCAGGAACATGTCAGGAACATGCTAGGAACATGCAAGAGACATGCAAGGGACATGCTTCCTTCCATTCATACTCTGCACATTGCAGTACATTGATGACATAGCTGGTATACAGAGGGTTACATAACTGCAGAGCCTTGTTATTATTATTATTATATTATTATTATATTATTATTATTATTATTATCATTATTACTATTAGAGGGTCCTACCTGTATGGTCTGTGTGTAGAGTCTCACCTGGGCCCATTCTGATGACTCTTATACTGACAGGTGTGTGAAGGAAAGAAGAAGGTGGTTTATATCGGAATTTCCTGTGGAATGTCTGTAAGTATCGTACCTTCACCCTACACCTTCCATACAAGGGAGTAACTGCAGTCTACATACACATACACATACATACACACATATATATATATATACACACACACACACACATATATATATATATACACACACACACACACACACACACATATATATATATATATATACACACACACACATATATATATATACATACACATACACACACACACACATATATATATATACACACACACACACACACATATATATATATATATACACACACACACACACACACACACATATATATATATATACACACACACACACACACACACACATATATATATATATATACACACACACACACACACACACACACATATATATATATATACACACACACACACACACACACACACACATATATATATATATACACACACACACACACATATATATATATATACACACACACACATATATATATATATATACACACACACACACACACACATATATATATATATACACACACACACACACACACACACATATATATATATATATACACACACACACACACACACATATATATATATATACACACACACACACACATATATATATATATACACACACACACACACACACATAGTAACATACACACGACGAACACATACACATATACAAACACACATATAAAAATATATATACATACACACACAAAAAAAAAAAAAAAATATATATATATATATATATATATATACATTGTAGGTGGGATGCACTCACTGTTCCGACGATAGTCAACTGACCCGGGTGCTCATCCAGAAGAAAAGATATTTATAAACAGAGTAGAATATTGAAGGCACTCACAGGAACATTTTTCAGTGATGAAAGGTGGTTTATTAATCGACGTTTCGGCCAACACTCGTGGCCTTTATCAAGATGTCACCACAGTGCAAATACAGAGACTTTATACCCTCACAGTAAACCAACGTTAAAAATTGGCGCCAAAAGAGCACTGCCGACGCAAATTCTAACGGCACCAATAGCACTCAAGTATTTAAATTTAAATACATCAAAACATCAACAGACAGTAACATATGCCCAGTGTATATGAAACAAGTGAAAAACATAATACAGAATGTATATATAAAAAAACACTTAAGTGAATAAAAACATAATTTAGATGTGGATGACAGGAAATATTACTCAGATACAATGTCTGTTCAGATTAACTCAGAAACCACTGCGTGTCTTCGTATAGGGTTCCTAATAAATTTCAACACGAAGTAGTTATAGTATAGCATAAAGCATAAGTCATAATAGCATACATACAAATCCAGACAGAGAACTAAAGTTTATCGTCTACACATAATGCAATGGAACATTCTTTGTCACATCGCAACGCTTTCTATTAATACAGCTAAGACTTTAGCACTTATACTATATGCCTGAGTATAATGAAAAGATCGAAATAAGACATTATAATGACACAGTAATATACAGATGATCAAATATACAAAATGATAAACATCTATGTTTGTATCATATTTTTTGTTGAGAAGAAGATAGTACATCTGTATTTGAGGTCTTAGAGTATATCGAGCCAATATGCAGACATCCTTCCATAGTAATCCAAAAGATGTAATTAGTAACACAAAAGATATACTTTGTAGAGGCAAATAGTAATGTTTCATTTACAATATATATCCAAGTGTGGCACTGTAAAGATACGGTAATGGACAGACGCTCCAATATACAAAACGATAAAGATCCGTATCTGTGTCATAGTTTAAGTTGAAGAAAAAAGATTATCAGTGCTTAGGGTATCAGGGTGCCTTGAACAAATATATAGACATCCCTACATACTAACATGAGAGATATGAGTTGTAAAAGTAGATAATAAAGTGTCTATAATTGTAGTCCTTTATCGAAAACGATGTATTAGTGCTGGGAATTTAAAGTATGGTATTCCATACCTGCTATGAGTGTCAAAGGTTCGAATCTCAATACAGTCATCCTGTCGCATATAAAATATGCACATTTACACATACCTTATTGTGGCTTCCTATTATGCTGGATAAACAGAAATAAGGTCCATACCGGTAGACTTCTACTTAGCTTAAATGCAGTCTCCAACACAGTAGGGAGTTCAGGCCACGCAGTGTGATCAGTCACCATCCAGACCTGAGGGGATTTTAATTCCACAGGAGAGATAATAAGATCTTGTGTATAATCATAGGCAGCGGCTGTTCCATCCAAAGGAACGGCTCAGCATAAGAACACCAAACCTGTATTCTTCCACACAGATCAACCTCATCCATATATATGGTTTCAATAATTCATCCCTCGTAGATTTCTGTAATGTAATCCAAGCTGGTTGCCAAGGTAGCGTTTTCTGTGCGTCCAATGTGTTGAATCATCAGAACCGTTAATAAAAGCAGGCATAGGAAACCATTTCATTCATTCCTTTTGGTGAAAGAGTTTCTAATTTTTGTATCCATTTAAATTCTTTTTGATGCAGAATTCTAGATCGATCGCCCCCTCTTTGTAGTGGTGGTACATGGTCAAATGCCATGCATTTAAGTGTTGAGGGGGGATGTTGTTTCAAGAGCCAATGTTTAGCTACAGGTTTATCACTTTTATTTTCAGCAAATGCTTTAATGATCGTAGCCCTATGATTGGCTATTCGTTCTTTTAGCATTGTAGTTGTAAGTCCAATATACAACATATTGCATGGACACTTAATGTAGTAGATGACATAACTACTTGTACAAGTAAGTCTGTGTTTTAAATATATATGCAGTCCATTTGTAGGATTAATAAAATCTGTTCCTGTAATTAAACCTCTGCAGGTGGTGCAATCAGGACACTTATAACAACCAAGTTTCGGCTGTGTTAACCAAGTTCGTTGTATTTTAGTATAATGCATTGATGAATCAGTTTTCACTAGTAAATCTCTCAAATTTGGACCTCTCTTATAGCTGATCAATGGTTTGTTTTTAAAAACCTGTGGTAAGGTTGTATCAGTAGCCAAAATGTCCCAAAAAGTTCTGACAGATTTGGTTAATTTAGTAGATGCAGTGCTATAAGTCATGGGAAAGGCTAATCTTGTCAGTGATCTTTTTTCTTTATTTAAAGACAACAGATCCTTCTGATTATTTTGTAGTGCTCTAATCATTTGATTATTCAAATCATTTTCTTTATGGCCACGCTGTAGCAATCTCTCTTTTAGTTCGTTCAGTTGTCTCAATGCATTATCTGAATCTGAGTTGTTTCTGATCACTCGTATCATCTGTGAGTAAGGCATCCCACGTGTAGTGTGAATTGGATGGAAACTATCTCTATGTAAGAGAGTATTCCTATCAGTTGGCTTACGAAAATTTGTAGATTTTATCCTATGCTCCTCAATCCATAGTGTTACATCCAAAAATTCAATAGATAAACTCTCAATGCGATAAGTAAAGCGTATAGGTGTCTCAAGGTTGTTAACCTCATGATAGAAGGCTTCAAATTGATCCCTTGTACCAGTCCAAATCATCAAAATATCGTCAATAAAGCGAAAGTATTGTGAGATTTTATCGTTGTATTTGTTTAGAATATATTCCTGTTCATATATGTGCATATAACAGTTTGCATATGCTGGAGCTACGTTGCTTCCCATCGCAGTTCCAGCAATTTGTCTGTAATATGCCCTCTCAAATTTGAAAAAATTCAAAGTCAAACATAGATGTAGTAGTTCTAATAAGAAAGTATCTGGTGGCCGGTCCTCATCTGGATGTTCATTAAGTAAATTGCATACTGCTCTCATGCCACCTTCCAAAGGGATCACTGTGTATAAACTACTCACGTCCATGGTGATAAGAAAACACTGATCAGGTAATGTATCCAAATTCTGTAGTTTACATAGTAAATCAGCCGTATCTCGAATATAACTAGGAATCAATGGTAAGAGTGGTTGTAGATAGTAATCCACAAATTGTGCCAATGGCTGTAATAACGATCCCCTTGCTGAAATGATCGGACGTCCAGGTGGACAATTAATGTCCTTATGTATTTTTGGTAGAGTGTAGATAATTGGACATTTGGGGAAGTCCGTACTTAAAAATTTGGCTACAGTGTTATTAATCCATTTGTTTATTTTAGCCTTATGTAGTACTTTATCAATCACATGTTTATCTGCAGATGTGGGGTCTTTATTTAAAGGTGTATAAGTATTGCAGTCTGATAACTGTAACAAAATATCAGCTCTGTAGTAGTCATAATCCAACAAGACAATAGCGCCACCCTTGTCTGCTGGCCGTATGACTAACTCAGTATTTTGTGAAAGATTTTTGATAGCATTCCACTCTGCTCTAGTGACATTGCGTTTATGTGGTGTTACATTACAAGTGGATACATTTTCTTGTTCCATTAAACGTATAAATGTCTTAATAGAGGGGTTAGTGTTAATCGGCTCGAAACTGCTTTTTGGTCTGAAAGTAGAATAAGCATCATTACTTTCTGTGGCATTTTTAAAAAAATCTTTAAGTTTGAGGGATCTCTGAAACTTATGTAGTTCAATGTCAAATTGAATTTTATCATGTTGGACTGTAGGGATGTATGAGAGCCCTTTTGACAAAATAGACTGTTCTGCAGGGGTTAAAATATGTTTGCTCAAGTTGAATATTATTTGGTCTTTTTTTCTTTGGGAATTCTTCCTTTGTTTCCACATGCCGCCCCTTCGGGTATGGGGTCTTCTTTTATGTGAGTTTGTGAGCGCGTAGTCACCCCTAAAAAATTACTCCCAGTATTAGTGTCTGTGATGTTGCCTTCACTATCTGAAGTAGAAGATGAAGTAGATGTAGTAGAAGACCCCACATCTGCAGATAAACATGTGATTGATAAAGTACTACATAAGGCTAAAATAAACAAATGGATTAATAACACTGTAGCCAAATTTTTAAGTACGGACTTCCCCAAATGTCCAATTATCTACACTCTACCAAAAATACATAAGGACATTAATTGTCCACCTGGACGTCCGATCATTTCAGCAAGGGGATCGTTATTACAGCCATTGGCACAATTTGTGGATTACTATCTACAACCACTCTTACCATTGATTCCTAGTTATATTCGAGATACGGCTGATTTACTATGTAAACTACAGAATTTGGATACATTACCTGATCAGTGTTTTCTTATCACCATGGACGTGAGTAGTTTATACACAGTGATCCCTTTGGAAGGTGGCATGAGAGCAGTATGCAATTTACTTAATGAACATCCAGATGAGGACCGGCCACCAGATACTTTCTTATTAGAACTACTACATCTATGTTTGACTTTGAATTTTTTCAAATTTGAGAGGGCATATTACAGACAAATTGCTGGAACTGCGATGGGAAGCAACGTAGCTCCAGCATATGCAAACTGTTATATGCACATATATGAACAGGAATATATTCTAAACAAATACAACGATAAAATCTCACAATACTTTCGCTTTATTGACGATATTTTGATGATTTGGACTGGTACAAGGGATCAATTTGAAGCCTTCTATCATGAGGTTAACAACCTTGAGACACCTATACGCTTTACTTATCGCATTGAGAGTTTATCTATTGAATTTTTGGATGTAACACTATGGATTGAGGAGCATAGGATAAAATCTACAAATTTTCGTAAGCCAACTGATAGGAATACTCTCTTACATAGAGATAGTTTCCATCCAATTCACACTACACGTGGGATGCCTTACTCACAGATGATACGAGTGATCAGAAACAACTCAGATTCAGATAATGCATTGAGACAACTGAACGAACTAAAAGAGAGATTGCTACAGCGTGGCCATAAAGAAAATGATTTGAATAATCAAATGATTAGAGCACTACAAAATAATCAGAAGGATCTGTTGTCTTTAAATAAAGAAAAAAGATCACTGACAAGATTAGCCTTTCCCATGACTTATAGCACTGCATCTACTAAATTAACCAAATCTGTCAGAACTTTTTGGGACATTTTGGCTACTGATACAACCTTACCACAGGTTTTTAAAAACAAACCATTGATCAGCTATAAGAGAGGTCCAAATTTGAGAGATTTACTAGTGAAAACTGATTCATCAATGCATTATACTAAAATACAACGAACTTGGTTAACACAGCCGAAACTTGGTTGTTATAAGTGTCCTGATTGCACCACCTGCAGAGGTTTAATTACAGGAACAGATTTTATTAATCCTACAAATGGACTGCATATATATTTAAAACACAGACTTACTTGTACAAGTAGTTATGTCATCTACTACATTAAGTGTCCATGCAATATGTTGTATATTGGACTTACAACTACAATGCTAAAAGAACGAATAGCCAATCATAGGGCTACGATCATTAAAGCATTTGCTGAAAATAAAAGTGATAAACCTGTAGCTAAACATTGGCTCTTGAAACAACATCCCCCCTCAACACTTAAATGCATGGCATTTGACCATGTACCACCACTACAAAGAGGGGGCGATCGATCTAGAATTCTGCATCAAAAAGAATTTAAATGGATACAAAAATTAGAAACTCTTTCACCAAAAGGAATGAATGAAATGGTTTCCTATGCCTGCTTTTATTAACGGTTCTGATGATTCAACACATTGGACGCACAGAAAACGCTACCTTGGCAACCAGCTTGGATTACATTACAGAAATCTACGAGGGATGAATTATTGAAACCATATATATGGATGAGGTTGATCTGTGTGGAAGAATACAGGTTTGGTGTTCTTATGCTGAGCCGTTCCTTTGGATGGAACAGCCGCTGCCTATGATTATACACAAGATCTTATTATCTCTCCTGTGGAATTAAAATCCCCTCAGGTCTGGATGGTGACTGATCACACTGCGTGGCCTGAACTCCCTACTGTGTTGGAGACTGCATTTAAGCTAAGTAGAAGTCTACCGGTATGGACCTTATTTCTGTTTATCCAGCATAATAGGAAGCCACAATAAGGTATGTGTAAATGTGCATATTTTATATGCGACAGGATGACTGTATTGAGATTCGAACCTTTGACACTCATAGCAGGTATGGAATACCATACTTTAAATTCCCAGCACTAATACATCGTTTTCGATAAAGGACTACAATTATAGACACTTTATTATCTACTTTTACAACTCATATCTCTCATGTTAGTATGTAGGGATGTCTATATATTTGTTCAAGGCACCCTGATACCCTAAGCACTGATAATCTTTTTTCTTCAACTTAAACTATGACACAGATACGGATCTTTATCGTTTTGTATATTGGAGCGTCTGTCCATTACCGTATCTTTACAGTGCCACACTTGGATATATATTGTAAATGAAACATTACTATTTGCCTCTACAAAGTATATCTTTTGTGTTACTAATTACATCTTTTGGATTACTATGGAAGGATGTCTGCATATTGGCTCGATATACTCTAAGACCTCAAATACAGATGTACTATCTTCTTCTCAACAAAAAATATGATACAAACATAGATGTTTATCATTTTGTATATTTGATCATCTGTATATTACTGTGTCATTATAATGTCTTATTTCGATCTTTTCATTATACTCAGGCATATAGTATAAGTGCTAAAGTCTTAGCTGTATTAATAGAAAGCGTTGCGATGTGACAAAGAATGTTCCATTGCATTATGTGTAGACGATAAACTTTAGTTCTCTGTCTGGATTTGTATGTATGCTATTATGACTTATGCTTTATGCTATACTATAACTACTTCGTGTTGAAATTTATTAGGAACCCTATACGAAGACACGCAGTGGTTTCTGAGTTAATCTGAACAGACATTGTATCTGAGTAATATTTCCTGTCATCCACATCTAAATTATGTTTTTATTCACTTAAGTGTTTTTTTATATATACATTCTGTATTATGTTTTTCACTTGTTTCATATACACTGGGCATATGTTACTGTCTGTTGATGTTTTGATGTATTTAAATTTAAATACTTGAGTGCTATTGGTGCCGTTAGAATTTGCGTCGGCAGTGCTCTTTTGGCGCCAATTTTTAACGTTGGTTTACTGTGAGGGTATAAAGTCTCTGTATTTGCACTGTGGTGACATCTTGATAAAGGCCACGAGTGTTGGCCGAAACGTCGATTAATAAACCACCTTTCATCACTGAAAAATGTTCCTGTGAGTGCCTTCAATATTCTACTCTGTTTATATATATATATATATATATATATATATATATATGCACGCACACATACATATATACATATATATATATACACACATAGTAACATACACACGAACACATACACATATACATAGACACATATAAAAATATATATATATACACACACAAAAATATGTATATATATATATATGCACGCACGCACACATACATATATACATATATATATATATATATATATATACAAACACACATTTACACACACACACACACACACACACATAGTAACATATACATACAAATATACACACACATACAAATATATATATATATATATATATATATACATGCACACACACACACACACATATATATATATACACACACACATAGTAACATACACACAAACACATACACATATACACACATACACACAAATACTAACATACACACACATATACACACATGCACACACATACATGACTACACACACAAATATATTCATACACACACAAACACAAATATACACACACACATAAACACAAATATACACACAAAACACACACATATACACACAAACATATACACTCACACAAATATATACACACATACTGATACACGCAAACACATATTCACACATACACACACACACACATATACACCTTCACATAAACAGATACACATATACACACACACACACACACACATATTCAAAAGACAGATGTTCACATGCACACACACACATAAACGCACACAAATATATACATGTATACACACATAAATACACACACAAACATATACACACAAACTTTCATACACACTCAAATAGCAGTACCTACAGGCCACTTATCCTATACAATAATTTGCTAGGATGTTTGTCAGAAGCTGTCATGCATAATAGAGACTGCTCGAACACTCAGAATGCTGGGAGTTCTGCGCTGGGAGCATTCCGTGCGGAATGCTGGGAGTTCTGCGCTGGGAGCATTCCGTGCGGAATGCTGGGAGTTCTGCGCTGGGAGCATTCCGTGCGGAATGCTGGGAGTTCTGCGCTGGGAGCATTCTGTGCGGAATGCTGGGAGTTCTGTGCTGGGAGCGTTCTGTGCGGAACGCTGGGAGTTCTGTGCTGGCAGCGTTCTGTGCAGAATGCTTGGAGTTCTGTGCTGGGAGCGTTCTCTGCGGAATGCTGGGAGTTCTGTGCTGGGAGCATTCCGTGCGGAATGCTGGGAGTTCTGTGCTGGGAGCATCCTGTGCGGAATTCTGGGAGTTCTGTGCTGGGAGCATTCTGTGTAGAATTCTGGGAGTTCTGTGCTGGGAGAATTCTGTGCGGAATGCTGGGAGTTCTGTGCTGGGAGCATTCTGTGCGGAATGCTGGGAGTTCTGTGCTGGGAGAATTCTGTGTGGAATGCTGGGAGTTCTGGGCTGGGAGCGTTCTGTGCAGAATGCTGGGAGTTCTGTGCTGGGAGCATTCTGTGCGTAATGCTGGGAGTTCTGTGCTGGGAGCATTCTGTGCGGAATGCTGGGAGCGTTCTGTGCGGAATGCTGGGAGTTCTGTGCTGGGAGCATTCCATGAGGAATGCTGGGAGTTCTGTGCCGGGAACGTTCTGTGCATTTGGGGAGTCTCTACAACGCATCTTGTGAGTGATGTAGACATAGAGCAGGACCGGCCTTTTAACCATTTGAGTGCCGGAGGGGTACGCAATGCATTGCAAAGCAATGTGTTGCGTACACCTCCGGAACTCAAAGGGTTAACATCTCCCAGACCTTGGCCCGTGTACATGGGTTTTACACTAGTTATACATGTTTTGTTAATTAAAGAAAAATTAGATAATAAATCAAACATATATAAATATATACAATTCTTTAACAGGTCATCTTATGAACTTATTTGTTGATCTTGGTTGTTCCCACAGACTCCTTTCATTGCTGGACAGCTGGACTTTTGTATGAAGAACCTGGACATTTTCCTGCCAGTCTTAGTGGGATTTAACCCCGTTAGTATGGCCAGGTAATTATCTTTAACCCAGTACAGAGACCCAGACAGGGTTCTATCATCTCTGCTGTGATTGATGGTCACACAGATTGGTGAATTATTATCATTTGGGGGATGGTGATTTATTAAGCTTTGAATAACAATGATATCAGAGGATTTGCTTGGGCATTAGCCATTGATCCTCAATTGTCCGAATCGTATTTGACCTCTTCTCATTCACCAGTGATTGTGTGCCAGATAGATCCACCAATTCAATTCTCTTGCTTCAGACTGGCAGATACCATAGAATTCTGTATAGACCAACACATACATACAAGCATATAAGCTGTATACATGTGTATCACCGAATGGTGGCATTTACACCTCAAATTTACAGATAAATACGTGAATGTAAAGTGTAGCGTTTCTGATACACCACTGTCATATCTTCTTACTATAATTACTAGAGATCTCTCCATCTCAGTCTAAAAATTATGAAAGAGATGTCCACAGTATCAAAGAGGTAATTTTGGTCAGACATGTTGAAAAATTGCATTTAGCCAAATATATTTAAAGGGATAGTAATACTTCATTTTATCTTTATTTTATTTTGTAGGCATTAAAAAAACATGAAGAATGATATAAGTCTTATCTCTCAAACCTTTATGGTTTGAGAGATATTCACAAGCAAAGTTTCCCCTCCCGCCCCTTTTACCTAGTGTAAGCCATATCTTCTTAGATGTGGAATCCAGTCTATATACCAGACAGATAACAGAACAATGAAAGCCTTGCCCCTTTTACCTAGTGTAAGCCATCTCTTCTCAGATGTGGAATCTAGTTGTAAGACCAGACTGATCACAGAAGGGGACAATCTTCTTCCTATGAGAACAATGAAAGCCCTGACCCCCTTGACAAGCTTTTCAGGTTTTTCCCTTATCTTAATTGAAGATTGTCCCTCTCTGCAATCTACCTGGGCACCTCCCTTCTGATCTGGCTGAACAGTGTTACATCAGTAAAAGGGGCGGGAGGGGGATCCTTTGTCATTGAATTACTCTTGAACTACAACTCTGACAGAATTGAAATAACACTCTCCAAAGTCCAAATACTATGATGATTAATTAGAGCTGCTTTTATTATGAAACATTACTATCCCTTTAAAATGATGTATCTAAATCATGTATAGAAGATTTATTTCTGATAATTTGCTGATGTTTTTGTAATCACCACTATTTTAGCTGAATTTTATTGTTTTGATGCTTTACACATTAATCCCCTTTGTATTAAATAATAAACACGTTAATATATTCCGTATTATCTGATGCTGCCGAATTATACATTGCTTATTGATTATATCAACCCCTATGGTTTTGCTCCCTAGAAACGACCCCATTGAAGGCTGGAACTGCACATTCCGGAAAATAGCCGACAACATGCAGAACCTTCACAAGAGTCAGAGAGGTTTCGTGCTGAACCCAGCTGTGGGAGTAAGTATTATATCAGTATTATATCACACTGATGTATGGCTTCTCCTACAATAAAGGATTTCTTTATAATGGGCTACATTTCAGAGGTAACATATATATTATAAAGATAGTCGCTACCTGCTTAATTATTGCAGGGAGACTTTATAGCGGGTGAAAGTTCCACTTTAAATCAGAGAAGTGATATCACTGGAGGAGTTATCTCCAATTTATCACCTCTTTATCACACCTTAGCGTATCTCCCCCATGAGCAGGATGGTGCTTAGTGTATATACAAAATGTATCTGTGATACAGAGGGGTGGAAGAACATTGCAGTCTTCCTCCAAGCATACCACTCTTGGTCAGAACAGTATTGAGCATTATGACAGTTGGTTTCACAGCAGATAGGATGTTGATCCAGGGAAATATCCGACTGTCATTTGGAGCCGGGAAGGAATTTTCTTACCTACCTGGTGCTGGATTGGAAATTACTTCAATAGGGTTATTTTGCCTTCTTCTGATTCATAAGGGGTGATACACCATGTGCTGAATTTGATATACACATGTCTTTTTCAGGGCTCATCAATTAAGTTACCATGGGGGAGATTTATAAATCTAGAGTATAGGGAATATGTCTTTAAAGGGATTTTAATACTTGAAAATAATTGTATTTTAGATTGTAGCCCTTAAAAAAATATTAAAAATGATATAAGACTTATCTCCCAAACCTTTATGGTTTGGGAGATATTCACAAGTAAAATAAAGTAAATTTCCCTTTTCCTGGCTGTTTTAGCCAAGTCTGACATCTAGTGGATAGATTTGGAATCCGGATCCACAGATCAACCAGCAGCTCTTTAGCAGTGCCAAGTTCACGATCTTTAAAAATAACTACTTAATTGGAACTATCTACAAAGTGTGCCTGGCTTGCAAGCACATTTTGTAGACCATTTCAATGAAGTATTTCTTTTTAAAGATCATGATCTCGGCACTTCTGGAGAGCCACAGCCGGTCCCGGGACTGGATTCCAAATCTGACAGCTAGAACGGTGACGTCACTCAGGGGGAAACTTTGCTTGTGAATATCTCCCAAACCATAAAGGTTTGGGAGATAAGACATATCATTTTTTGTGTTCTAAAAATGAATGTTGGTATTTACAAAGAATGCTGCAGCAGTTTTAAAGGTGTTAAGACAAACTAATTCAATTTCAGGAGAAATGGTGTTGCTGAATTCCAGTGCAGCAAATTTATTTTAAAAAAGAGACAAATTGAGACAATTTTGCAACAGGATTTTCACCAGAATTTTAAAGGGATAGTAATGTTTCATAATAAAAGCAGCTCTAATTAATCATCATAGTATTTGGACTTTGGAGAGTGTTATTTCAGTTCTGTCAGAGGTGTAGTTCAAGAGTAATTCAATGATAAAGTATCCCCCTCCCGCCCCTTTTACTGATGTAACACTGCTCAGCCAGAGCAGAAGGGAGGTGCCCAGGTAGATTGCAGAGAGGGACAATCTTCAGTTAAGATAAGGGAAAAACCTGAAAAGCTTGTCAAGGTGGGCAGGGCCTTAATTGTTCTCATAGGAAGAAGATTGTCCCCTTCTGTTATCTGTCTGGTCTATGGACTGGATTCCACATCTGAGAAGAGATGACTTACACTAGGTAAAAGGGGCGGGAGGGGAAACTTTGCTTGTGAATATCTCTCAAACCATAAACGTTTGAGAGATAAGACTTATATAGTTCTTCATGTTTTTTAATGCCTACAAAATAAAATAAAGATAAAACGAAGTATTACTATCCCTTTAGCTCCAGTTAGGAACTGTTCGTATCGGAAAGCAGAGTGAAGTGAAACGTAGCGATGTAAGGAAGGCGTGTTTAGACTGACACTGTATACCGTACTACTTTTATACATAGTACCACTCTTTACATATAATGGTGACATATTAAAGGTCATGACACTAAATCATTATAGAATACTTATTATAAATCTCCTCCATTACTATGTATGTTAGTACAATATACAGATTCGGGGACCTGGTGCTAATTGAACACAAATTAAGGCAAATTAATTTGCAAAAAAAATAGAAAGCAAATAAAAACCATTGGTTCAAACGAGGAATGTAACCACTTGAATGCTAGAGAGGTACATTTAAATCAGGAGGAACTTCTGAAATTTGTTATGTGTCCCCTATGGTGCAGTTGGTTTAGTCAGAATTACAGCAGGTTTTTTTATTACATCAATATCAATGCATTATAGGAACTTTAATTTGGAGGCTGCTGGCCTCTAAACATGAGTGAGGTCGGTGTATCTGTGTTCTGTCCTCTTCTCTTTCCTTCTCTCTCTGATTTAATCATGGCGTCTCCTTGTGTCTCAGCCTGAAGGGATCAGCGGTGCGTCACGCATGAAAGGGGGCAGCGCCACCAAGATCCTGTTGGAAACGCTCTTCCTGGTCGCACATAAAGCCGACTCCAATGTGGAGGTGACAGAGAAGTGCGTAATGGCGTGGGGTCTGTTGGGGTGGGAAGTACCATATGGAATATGACATCCCTTTTAATGCTGGATGCGTGGAACACACTCATAATGCGCAGTGACACTGATTCACATGGCCATTTTAAAAGTAACACCTATTATTACTGCACAAAGAAAATACACAGAGCGTGCCCAAATATTGTAATACAATCAGATATAAACTAGAAATAACTAGAGAGTGAGCGAAGGGCTGGCCTGGAGGGATAAGGTGGCAATTGCCCCTGGACGATCATATGTCTGGGCTGGTGGACCACTGCGTCACTCAATCTTCCATTCTTTCTGCTGTTAATGGAGCTACACTGATTATACCACCGAGCTTACAACTGAAATGCAGCTACATAAACAATACCAGAGAGATACAATCCATATGGAGCTACACTAGTGCATACCCCATTGCCCTTGTGTGCTCTATGGCAGGGCTTAAAATGTAAAGTCCTTTGCTACTAGCCAGACATGAAAAGTTACTCACCACTGCAAGACATAACATACCCACCAGGGCTGAATTTCTACTCGCCAGGGCTAAATTTTCACTTGCCATTGGCTAGTAGCGAGTGGAAATTGTGAGCCCTGCTCTGTGGTACCACTAGTGTAGCTTTCCTTAAAGTGTAACCTCTGTGGTATCACTAATGTAGCTCCAGTTCATTTGTAAGCTCTGTGGTATTACTAGTGTTGCCCCATTTCAGTTTCATTTCATATCACTTATTTCACAACATTAATAGCGATTTTAAAAGTACAAAAGAGGGTGAACTCTGACAGTGGGCTAGAATGGGTCCCTTGATTGTATTTGCCCCCCCTTCCCAGCCAAAAGTGGCCAGTCCCTCCCTGTACAGATTGAATACTCACAAGGATGATGGTCAGCAAGAGCAGGACTGACAAACAGACTCACGGAGAACTGCAGTCCGTCTCTGTTTAGAGCTTGTATGAAATCCAATCTTTTCTGAATATAAAGGAGAATACAGCAGGATATAAACATTATAAATGATTTATTAAAATAAATAATCCAAATTAAAGGCAATATAAAACATATATTTGAACTGCATCAATGATTAGAGGACCATAGAAATAGCTGATGGGTTTTGCAGTGTAAAACCACCACTTTCTCAAAGTATGGACCAAACCCCCTATTAACCCCTTAAGGACCAGTGGTCCTGGGACGTTACCATCCCATAACGACCGCTTTGATCCTTAACGACGCATCGGTACGCGTAACCTGTTGTGTGTATCAACTTGTCCCTTTGGGGCCTGAAAGAGATCGCTCCAGTCTTAGAAGGGCCAATTTTAGGCCTCATTTTTACTTACAGCGCTCCCGGTGGAGATCTGTAAGTAATAAGTACGTGACGTACTATGACCGTCATTGGTCCTTAAGTATATAAGGACTATGACGGTCATAATACGTCAGGTAGTCCTTAAGGGGTTAATAGCCGCCTCGCTTACCTTACTATGGGTGTAAAGTCCTAATGAGTTCTGCCCTTGTGACTTTGTTCAAGAAATAACATTATCATTTAGTCCAGGATATCAATGTCCATGATGGATGCGGACATGAAAGTTGCTAGCAAGACCACAGACGTCAAACCCATTGTAATCTTAATCCATTGCAATGCATTGTACACCTCTTTGGGCCATAACACATTAACTAGGACCATGCAATCTTCCTGCTGCACAAATTGCCAGTAACTATCATGTCCACCTCCATGGATCTGACATGGAGGACTTGATGAAGACAATCCCTTCAACCAAGACACAAGGGGAAATTCTAATGGGTAAGTGGGGGTTATTATTAGGAGATACACAAAATCCTGGTGATCCCTACCTTACTTATCAATCGTATTTACCTTAGTTCAGTGGTTCTCAATCTTGTTTGCTTGGCGCACACCTAACACATAATCTAGGTTATTTGAGGTACACCTAACGTTTAATATGTAATTTGTCAAAGGTGTAATGAAGGGTTCAAATACGTAATATACAGTTAGTCTCATATCTCATAATCAGAATAACAAAAACGAACATATTGTGCATAAAACTTTCTATAAATATCCATTTGAAACTCAACAGTCACAGTTCTATTTAAATATTTCTAGAAAACAAGGGGCCCCCTAAGTGAATGTTTGTGGCATAATAAAGTGACACTGCAGCCTGGTTGAGAATCACTGCCCTAGTTATATCTGCGTTTGTAGTGAAGAGAGCAGCAATGATTATATTTTGGCTAAAGATCTGGAGGTAACCTGAAGAAATGTCCGTGCATCAAATCCCGACATTTACCAATAAATAACCTAGGACTTAAAGGCAGATAATAATCACGAGGTTTAGTTACTTTTGTGACCAAAAACAAGTCAAAGGGGAGACCACTAAGGTGTGATAAAGAGGTGATAAAGAGGAGATAAGTTCTCCAATTATGTCACTTCTCCATTTCCTATGTTATTCTATGGAGCTTATGCACTAAGATTTCTCTAACTTTGGAGATCTTAGTGCACAGGCTGTATAGAATAACACAGGAACTGGAAAAGTGTTATCACTGGGGAAGACATCGCTACTTTATCACCATTTTATCACACAGTAGTTCATAACCCCCAAAGTATCTCATACCGGTCAAGTCTCTATCTGCCTAAAGATCAGAAGGAACATGTATTTAGTGGAATGAAATTAAAATCAGAGATTTTGCCTTACCTCCTCTATGAGTAAACCCTACTGAGACATTTATACCTTCCCTAAATACAGAAGTACCTACAGTATGTGCAGGGAGCAACTCATCAATGAGGTAGGAGGAGCGAAAACCCACCAAAATACGTAACAAATGCACAAAACCTGGGGAGCTTTACCTTACTTATGAGTTGTAATGAGAATAGTTAAACACATATGTGTTGTAACAGTTGGCTTCAGAGCAGATGGGACGTTGATCCAGGGAACTATCTCACTGCTATTTGAAGTCAGGAAGGAATGTTTTGCCCACTTGGGGCTTAATTGGAAATGGCTTCCTCTGGATCAGTGGTTCTCAACTCCAGTCCTCAGGACCCACTAACAGGCCAGGATTTGATGATTTCCTTGTTAGAACACAGGTGAGTTAATCAGTGTGAATGAGCCTCTGATCACCACACCTGTGCTGTAGCAGAGAAATCCCTAAGTCCTGGCCTGTTAGTGGGTGCTGAGGATCAGATTTGAGAACCACTGGATTAGATTGATGTGAGATAGATAGATGTGAGGTATATAGATAGATAGATAGATAGATAGATAGATAGATAGATAGATAGAAAGAAATTAGATAGATAGAAAGAAATTAGATAGATAGATAGATAGATAGATAGATAGATAGATAGATAGATAGACAGACAGACAGACAGACAGACAGATAGATAGATAGATAGATAGATAGATAGATAGATAGATAGATAGATAGATAGATAGATAGATAGGATAGAATCAGTGGTTCTCAACTCCGGTCCTCAGGACCCACTAACAGGTCAGGATGTGATGGTTTCCTTGTTAGATCACAGGTGAGTTAATCAATGTGAATGAGCCTCTGATCACATGATTTCCTTGTTAGAGCACAGGTGAGTTAATCAGTGTGAATGAGCCTCTGATCACCACACCTGTGCTCTAGCAGAGAAATCCCTAAATCCTGGCCTGTTAGTGGGTCCTGAGGACAGGAGTTGAGAACCACTGCTCTGGGTCAACAGAGATGGATATGGCATGGGTTGGACTTGATCTACCCAAGTCTTTTTTGCTGCTCTCCTAACTGCACACATATATAAATGTACTATGCTAAATGCCATTGATAAGAAGTATAGATCTCACCAGGTTTTTGTGTATTTTGGGACGGTTTTGGCTCCACCTACCTCCTACGCTAGCAGCTCCTGCACACACATGTGCTTTTGCATACACATGCATTATGGCATGCTCACAGCAGAGGTAAAATGGTGTTACTGTTAGGGACTTGCTTAATCTGAGGAGCCTTGACATTGGAGGGCAAGCTACACATGCCTTTGGCCTCAAGATGCAACTAAACATCAATGTTTATTACCTGTGGGCCATTAGGAGTTTCTGGAGATAGTATAGTAAGTGGGGTGCTGGGAGGTTTTACTTTTATATTAATATGGAAGTCACAGCAATATCATGAAATACTGCAGTGCTAGGGGAGCCCGGCTGTGTGTCCCGGGGGTAGTCGATATGTAAAAAAGAATTCACGGAGGATTTAACAGGATTTTGAATATGTCTTCCAGGTGCCTACTGGAAATCCTCCGGACGTACGAGAGAGCACACAAGGTCACCTATTCACAAAGCAAGAAAATAGCCGCACTGATGAAACAAACCGCAACAAGGTGGGTCCTTCTCCTAAACAAAATGCCTACTGCTCTGTCACTCAAATTATTATTCTCATCATAAATAGTAACATAGTCATTTAGGTTGAAGAAAGACACAAGTCCATCAATTTAGCCTTTGCCTCATAACCCAGAAAAACATAAATTATATAAGCTTTTCTGCTGCCAAATGAATATTAGACCTAATTACCAAAACTTTTGATTTAACCTGATAATGTGAAAGAAATGTATCTAATCTTCTCTTACATGTATCCACTGTATCTGCCATTACCACATCCTTGGGCATGGAATTCCATAATTTAACAGACTTTACTGTAAAAAACCTTTTCTCTGCTGAAGTTGATACTTCCTTTCCTCTAATCTTAAGAGGTGATATGTTTATAAATCAGAAACAATTCTACAGTGGTGTATAATAGGGGTTTGAAACCCTTAGGCTGGAATTCATCAATGTGCAAGAAGAAGAGCGTATCCCAAACTCTGCACCAAGGGATACTTCCCGGTACCTATAAATAACAGGCTAGACTTCCCTGTCTGGTGTTAGCATGGCAGGAAAATATGAGAAAAGTATTCATACCAGGAAATTGTCCTGTCCCAAGATTCCCGAGGTCGACTAAGGTCTGGGTGTGGGAGTGTCCAAATTAAGAGATTTGCATCATTGTGCGGGTGGGGCTTGATGGGGTGCAGGGTTGGAAGGAGGGGAGAGTTTCCCTTAAAATGAATGGAAAGCGGGAGGAACAGGGTGAACGGTGACCGACACTAGCAATGAAGTGAGAGGAGTTAATAGGGAACTCAATGAGACCCAACAATCAGCCTCGTTATCTGGAGACCCGGTAATTAAAGGGATAGTAATGTCTTAGATATATAAAAAGTAATATTGTAGAGAATAAAAAGAGAAATCCATCGATGCCATTCCTATCTCTCAAACCATTATGGTGTGAGAGATATAATGTTTAAAAGTTTCCCTTTCCCTGATGTCAGCTATAAAGCTGACCGAAGGAGATCCGTGTCGGCCGACTTGAGGAGGCTCTTCAGCAGAGCCGCAATAGCGATCTTTGAATTATTTCATTGGAACGGTCTACAAAGTGTGCTTCCAAACCAAGCACAATTTGTAGACAGTTCCAATAAAGCAGTTCTTTTTAAATATCGCTATTTTTTGCTCTGCTGAAGAGCCGGCTGCTGGTTCTGGGACCAGGATCTCCTGCTGTCAGCTTACAGCTGACGTCAGGGAAAGTGGAGGGAGGGGGAACTTTAAAACGTTCTATCTCTCAAACTATAAAGGTCTGAGAGATAGGAATGGCATCGATGGATTTATTTTTTTTTTATTGTCTACAATATTATTTTTTATATAGCTAAAAAATTACTATCCCTTTAAGTATGAAATCTGGATTCTCCATGTCAGGTCCACAGAGTTCCCAGGTATGAAAGTATTGGATAAAGGCCGTCATCACTGCAATACACACACACACACACACCACACACACATACATATAACATGTATGTGTGTGTGTGTGCATGTGTACACTCCATAGAGTTCTATGACATCTGTCTGCATCCGACTTACTAGGTATTTACTTACTGACGATGAGTGAGGACCAGATTCCAAGGCCTGATCAGGTGACCAGGGGACACCCCTTGAGATTAGAGGAAAGGAGGTTTAGACTTCAGCAGAGGAAGGGGTTTTTTTACAGTAAGGTCTGTTAAATTGTGGAATTCATTGCCCAAGGAGGTGGTTATGGCAGATACGGTGAATACATTTAAGAGAAGATTAGATACATTTCTTTCCAAAGGGAACATACAGAGTTATACTGTTTATTAGTAGGGAGATCAGGAAGGTCTGATAAAGACTAACTTATTTGGTAGCAGGAAAGCTATAAAATTCTCAGTCACTGGGGTATGAGGAGAAGGTTGAACTTGATGGACTTGTGTCTTTATTCAGCCTAATTTACTATGTTACTATGTTACCATCCCGTCACTGATGAATTTATCTACTAGGAATGTGCAAGGGATTTAGAGCGGGGAGGTGTTTAAAGCAAAAACTGGATTCATTCCGGAGCTAATCAACCACACTAAAGAAATATTCCCATTAACATAAATAGGATTTTTAAACCCTTAAATGCTAGAGAGGTCTTCTCAATGTGTTGGAGAACTCTCTAGCATTCAAGGGGTTAAAAGATCCCTTTAAATGAATGGAAGTTTTGGTAATAACTTATTTATTTTTCTGTTGAGGGCACAGTGTTAAAAAATGTTGTTATGAAGTTCCACCACTAGGGGGCAGAAGCATTACAATAATCAAGTCTGGAATCACAAGTCACTGATCGTTTTATTATAGGGGAAATCAAGTTTTATTCTGAAAAAAATACATTGTAGGGTCTTGCCTGCTGCATAGACGAAGGGTCCGTCCACTTTTCTTAGACTCATCATTCAAAATTTATTACGTTAACATTCCTTCCAACATTTCAAATGGCCAAGAGGGACACTTGTGTTTTAAGTGGTGTTGTTTCTGCAGGAGTGGCTGGTGGGCAGGGAATTACAGAGACATTTTAGGTTATTTCATGATATTCTGGAACTGGAGGGAGTACAGAGAAGAGCAACAAAATGAATTAAGAGAATGGAGGATTTAACGAATGAGGAATGACTAGACAAACTTGCTTTATTTACTCAATTATATGAGAGGTCAATACAAGGATCTCTGCGGTGAGCTATTTATTCCAAGGCCTGATCAGGGGACCAGGAGACACCCCTTGAGATTAGAGGAAAGGAGGTTTAGACTTCAGCAGAGGAAGGGTTTTTTACAGGAAGGTCTGATAAATTATGTAATTCTTTGTCCAAGGATGTGGTTATGGCAGATACATATTATTATACATTAATTAAGAAAAGATGGAACATACCGGGTTATACTATGTATTAGTAGTTCAGATAAAAACTAATATACTTGGATATGTAATCCTCACGTCTCTGGGTTATGAGGCAAAGGTTGAACTTGATGGACTTGTGTCTTTTTTTAGACCTAATTTACTATGTCGCTATAACCTATTGACACCTGTTTGTGTAACTGAATAAATGATTTAGAGCAACACTAAAGTATTTCATTTACACAGACTGAAGTATAAACACATATACTGATGTCTATACACATTAATGAGAGTTGTACTGCTGAGGAGCAATGTGATACACTTCTATACACACCACACAGTCTGATCTCCTAAACACAGGGACACCAGGGTGATACACTTCTATACACACCACACAGTCTGATCTCCTAAACACAGGGACACCAGGGTGATACACTTCTATACACACCACACAGTCTGATCTCCTAAACACAGGAACACCAGGGTGATACACTTATATACACACCACACAGTCTGATCTCCTAAACACTGGGACACCAGGGTGATACACTTATATACACACCACACAGCCTGATCTCCTAAACACAGGGACACCAGGGTGATACACTTCTATACACACCGCACAGTCTGATCTCCTAAACACAGGGACACCAGGGTGATACACTTCTATACACACCACACAGTCTGATCTCCTAAACACAGGGACACCAGGGTGATATACTTATATACACACCACACAGTCTGATTTCCTAAACACAGGGACACCAGGATGATACACTTCTATACACACCACACAGTCTGATTTCCTAAACACAGGGATACCAGGGTGATACACTTATATACACACCACACAGTCTGATCTCCTAAACACAGGGACACCAGGGTGATACACTTCTATACACACCGCACAGTCTGATCTCCTAAACACAGGGACATCAGGGTGATACACTTATATACACACCACACAGTCTGATTTCCTAAACACAGGAACACCGGGGTGATACATTTATATACACACCACACAGTCTTATCTCCTAAACACAGGGACACCAGGGTGATACACTTCTATACACACCACACAGTCTGATCTCCTAAACACAGGGACACCAGGGTGATATACTTATATACACACCACACAGTCTGATTTCCTAAACACAGGGACACCAGGATGATACACTTCTATACACACCACACAGTCTGATTTCCTAAACACAGGGATACCAGGGTGATACACTTATATACGACCACACAGTCTGATCTCCTAAACACAGGGACACCAGGGTGATACACTTCTATACACACCGCACAGTCTGATCTCCTAAACACAGGGACATCAGGGTGATACACTTATATACACACCACACAGTCTGATTTCCTAAACACAGGAACACCGGGGTGATACATTTATATACACACCACACAGTCTGATCTCCTAAACACAGGGACACCAGGGTGATACACTTCTATACACACCACACAGTCTGATCTCCTAAACACAGGGACACCAGGGTGATATACTTATATACACACCACACAGTCTGATTTCCTAAACACAGGGACACCAGGATGATACACTTCTATACACACCACACAGTCTGATTTCCTAAACACAGGGATACCAGGGTGATACACTTATATACACACCACACAGTCTGATTTCCTAAACACAGGAACACCGGGGTGATACATTTATATACACACCACACAGTCTGATCTCCTAAACACAGGGATACCAGGGTGATATACTTATATACACACCACACAGTCTGATCTCCTAAACACAGGGACACCAGAGTGATACACTTCTATACACACCACACAGTCTGATCTCCTAAACACAGGGACACCAGGATAATAAACTTCTATACACACCACACAGTCTGATCTCCTAAACACAGGGACACCAGGGTGATTCTCTTATATACACACCACACAGTCTGATCTCCTAAACACAGGGACACCAGGATAATACACTTCTATACACACCACACAGTCTGATCTCCTAAACACAGGGACACCAGGGTGATACACTTCTATACACACTACACAGTCTGATTTCCTAAACACAGGGACACCGGGGTGATACATTTATATACACACCACACAGTCTGATCTCCTATCCACAGGGACACCAGGGTGATACACTTCTATACACATCACACAGTCTGATCTCCTAAACACAGGGACACCGGGGTGATACATTTATATACACACCACACAGTCTGATCTCCTACACACAGGGACACCAGGGTGCTACAGTTATATACACACCACACAGTCTGATCTCCTAAACACAGGGACACCAGAGTGATACACTTCTATACACACCACACAGTCTGATATTCTAAACACAGGGACACCAGGGTGATACACGTATATACACACCAGACAGTCTGATCTCCTAAACACAGGGATACCAGGGTGATACACTTATATACACACCACACAGTCTGATCTCCTACACACAGGGACAACAGAGTGATACACTTATATACACACCACACAGTCTGATCTCCTAAACACAGGAACACCAGGGTGATACACTTATATACACACCACACAGTCTGATCTCCTAAACACAGGGACACCAGGGTGATACACTTCTATACACACCACACAGTCTGATCTCCTAAACACAGGGGCACTAGGGTGATACACTTATATACACACCACACAGTCTGATCTCCTAAACACAGGGACAACAGGGTGATACACTTATGTACACACCACACAGTCTGATCTCCTAAACACAGGGACACCAGGGTGATACACTTATATACACACCACTCAGTCTTATCGCCTAAACACAGGGACACCAGGGTGATACACTTATATATACACAACACAGTCTGATGTCCTAAACACAGGGACACCGGGGTGATACACTTATATATACACCACACAGTCTGATCTCCTAAGCACAGGGGCACCGGGGTGATACACTTATATATACACCACACAGTCTGATCTCAGCACAGGGACACCGGGGTGATATACTTCTATACACACCACACAGTCTGATCTCCTAAACACAGGGCACCAGGGTGATACACTTCTATACACACCACACAGTCTGATCTCCTAAACACAGGGACACCAGGGTGATACACTAATATATACACCACACAGTCTGATGTCCTAAACACAGGGACACCGGGGTGATACACTTATATACACACCATACAGTCTGATCTCCTAAACAAAGGGACACTAGGGTGATACACTTCTATACACACCACACAGTCTGATCTCCTAAACACAGGGACACCAGGGTGATACACTTATATACACACCATACAGTCTGATCTCCTAAGCACAGGGACACCAGGATGATACACTTATATACACACCACACAGTCTGATCTCCTACACACAGAGACACCAGGGTGATACACTTCTATACCCACCGCACAGTCTGATCTCTTAAACACAGGGACTCCAGGGTGATGCACTTATATACACACCGCACAGTCCGATCTCCTAAACACAGGGACACCAGGGTGATACACTTCAATACACACCGCACAGTCTGATCTCCTACACGCAGGGACACCAGGGTGATACACTTATACACACACCACACAGTCTGATCTCCTAGACACAGGGACACCAGGGTGATACACTTATATACACACACCACACAGTCTGATCTCCTAAACAAACACAGGGACACCAGGGTGATACACTTATATACAAATCACACAGTCTGATCTCCTAAACAAAGGGACACTAGGGTGATACACTTCTATACACACCACACAGTCTGATCTCCTAAACACAGGGACACCAGGGTGATACACTTCTATACACACCACACAGTCTGATCTCCTAAACACAGGGACACAAGGGTGATACACTTACATATATACACACCACACAGTCTGATCTCCTAAACACAGGGACATCAGGGTGATACACTTATATACACACCACACAGTCTGATTTCCTAAACACAGGAACACCGGGGTGATACATTTATATATACACCACACAGTCTGATCTCCTAAATACAGGGACACCAGGGTGATACACTTCTATACACACCACACAGTCTGATCTCCTAAACACAGGGATACCAGGGTGATACACTTCTATACACACCACACAGTTTGATTTCCTAAACACAGGGACACCAGGGTGATACACTTCTATACACACCACACAGTCTGATCTCCTAAACACAGGCACACAAGGGTGATACACTTACATATATACACACCACACAGTCTGATCTCCTACACACAGAGACACCAGGGTGATACATTTATATATACACCACACAGTCTGATCTCCTAAATACAGGGGCACCAGGGTGATACACTTCTATACACACCACACAGTCTGATCTCCTAAATACAGGGGCACCAGGGTGATACACTTCTATACACACCACACAGTTTGATCTCCTAAACACAGGGACACCAGGGTGATACACTTATATACACACCACACAGTCTGATCTCCTAAACACAGGGACACCAGGGTGATACACTTATATACACACCACACAGTCTGAACTCCTAAACACAGGGACACCAGGGTGATACACTTATATACACACCACACAGTCTGATCACCTAAACACAGGGACACCAGGGTGATACACTTATATACACACCACACAGTCTGATCTCCTAAACACAGGGACACCAGGGTGATACACTTCTATACACACCGCACAGTCTGATCTCCTAAACACAGGGACATCAGGGTGATACACTTATATACACACCACACAGTCTGATTTCCTAAACACAGGAACACCGGGGTGATACATTTATATACACACCACACAGTCTGATCTCCTAAACACAGGGACACCAGGGTGATACACTTCTATACACACCGCACAGTCTGATCTCCTAAACACAGGGACATCAGGGTGATACACTTATATACACACCACACAGTCTGATTTCCTAAACACAGGAACACCGGGGTGATACATTTATATACACACCACACAGTCTGATCTCCTAAACACAGGGACACCAGGGTGATACACTTCTATACACACCACACAGTCTGATCTCCTAAACACAGGGACACCAGGGTGATATACTTATATACACACCACACAGTCTGATTTCCTAAACACAGGGACACCAGGATGATACACTTCTATACACACCACACAGTCTGATTTCCTAAACACAGGGATACCAGGGTGATACACTTATATACACACCACACAGTCTGATTTCCTAAACACAGGAACACCGGGGTGATACATTTATATACACACCACACAGTCTGATCTCCTAAACACAGGGATACCAGGGTGATATACTTATATACACACCACACAGTCTGATCTCCTAAACACAGGGACACCAGAGTGATACACTTCTATACACACCACACAGTCTGATCTCCTAAACACAGGGACACCAGGATAATAAACTTCTATACACACCACACAGTCTGATCTCCTAAACACAGGGACACCAGGGTGATTCTCTTATATACACACCACACAGTCTGATCTCCTAAACACAGGGACACCAGGATAATACACTTCTATACACACCACACAGTCTGATCTCCTAAACACAGGGACACCAGGGTGATACACTTCTATACACACCACACAGTCTGATTTCCTAAACACAGGGACACCGGGGTGATACATTTATATACACACCACACAGTCTGATCTCCTATCCACAGGGACACCAGGGTGATACACTTCTATACACATCACACAGTCTGATCTCCTAAACACAGGGACACCGGGGTGATACATTTATATACACACCACACAGTCTGATCTCCTACACACAGGGACACCAGGGTGCTACAGTTATATACACACCACACAGTCTGATCTCCTAAACACAGGGACACCAGAGTGATACACTTCTATACACACCACACAGTCTGATATTCTAAACACAGGGACACCAGGGTGATACACGTATATACACACCAGACAGTCTGATCTCCTAAACACAGGGATACCAGGGTGATACACTTATATACACACCACACAGTCTGATCTCCTACACACAGGGACAACAGAGTGATACACTTATATACACACCACACAGTCTGATCTCCTAAACACAGGAACACCAGGGTGATACACTTATATACACACCACACAGTCTGATCTCCTAAACACAGGGACACCAGGGTGATACACTTCTATACACACCACACAGTCTGATCTCCTAAACACAGGGGCACTAGGGTGATACACTTATATACACACCACACAGTCTGATCTCCTAAACACAGGGACAACAGGGTGATACACTTATGTACACACCACACAGTCTGATCTCCTAAACACAGGGACACCAGGGTGATACACTTATATACACACCACTCAGTCTTATCGCCTAAACACAGGGACACCAGGGTGATACACTTATATATACACAACACAGTCTGATGTCCTAAACACAGGGACACCGGGGTGATACACTTATATATACACCACACAGTCTGATCTCCTAAGCACAGGGGCACCGGGGTGATACACTTATATATACACCACACAGTCTGATCTCAGCACAGGGACACCGGGGTGATATACTTCTATACACACCACACAGTCTGATCTCCTAAACACAGGGCACCAGGGTGATACACTTCTATACACACCACACAGTCTGATCTCCTAAACACAGGGACACCAGGGTGATACACTAATATATACACCACACAGTCTGATGTCCTAAACACAGGGACACCGGGGTGATACACTTATATACACACCATACAGTCTGATCTCCTAAACAAAGGGACACTAGGGTGATACACTTCTATACACACCACACAGTCTGATCTCCTAAACACAGGGACACCAGGGTGATACACTTATATACACACCATACAGTCTGATCTCCTAAGCACAGGGACACCAGGATGATACACTTATATACACACCACACAGTCTGATCTCCTACACACAGAGACACCAGGGTGATACACTTCTATACCCACCGCACAGTCTGATCTCTTAAACACAGGGACTCCAGGGTGATGCACTTATATACACACCGCACAGTCCGATCTCCTAAACACAGGGACATCAGGGTGATACACTTCAATACACACCGCACAGTCTGATCTCCTACACGCAGGGACACCAGGGTGATACACTTATACACACACCACACAGTCTGATCTCCTAGACACAGGGACACCAGGGTGATACACTTATATACACACACCACACAGTCTGATCTCCTAAACAAACACAGGGACACCAGGGTGATACACTTATATACAAATCACACAGTCTGATCTCCTAAACAAAGGGACACTAGGGTGATACACTTCTATACACACCACACAGTCTGATCTCCTAAACACAGGGACACCAGGGTGATACACTTCTATACACACCACACAGTCTGATCTCCTAAACACAGGGACACAAGGGTGATACACTTACATATATACACACCACACAGTCTGATCTCCTACACACAGAGACACCAGGGTGATACATTTATATATACACCACACAGTCTGATCTCCTAAATACAGGGACACCAGGGTGATACACTTCTATACACACCACACAGTCTGATCTCCTAAACACAGGGATACCAGGGTGATACACTTCTATACACACCACACAGTTTGATTTCCTAAACACAGGGACACCAGGGTGATACACTTCTATACACACCACACAGTCTGATCTCCTAAACACAGGCACACAAGGGTGATACACTTACATATATACACACCACACAGTCTGATCTCCTACACACAGAGACACCAGGGTGATACATTTATATATACACCACACAGTCTGATCTCCTAAATACAGGGGCACCAGGGTGATACACTTCTATACACACCACACAGTCTGATCTCCTAAATACAGGGGCACCAGGGTGATACACTTCTATACACACCACACAGTTTGATCTCCTAAACACAGGGACACCAGGGTGATACACTTATATACACACCACACAGTCTGATCTCCTAAACACAGGGACACCAGGGTGATACACTTATATACACTCCACACAGTCTGAACTCCTAAACACAGGGACACCAGGGTGATACACTTATATACACACCACACAGTCTGATCACCTAAACACAGGGACACCAGGGTGATACACTTATATACACACCACACAGTCTGATCTCCTAAACACAGGGACACCAGGGTGATACACTTATACACACACCACACAGTCTGATCTCCTAAAAAAAGGGACACCAGGGTGATACACTTATATACACACCACACAGTCTGATCTCCTAAACACAGGGACACCACGGCGATACACTTATATACACACCACACAGTCTGATCTCCTAAACACAGGGACACCAGGGTGATACACTTATATACACACCACACAGTCTGATCTCCTAAACACAGGAACACCAGGGTGATACACTTCTATACACACCACACAGTCTGATCTCCTAAACACAGGGACACCAGGGTGAGAAAGATGGATCTGGGTTGCAAAAATGGACTGTCCTGCCTAAAGAGGAACACTTGGGAGATATGGACCCCTAATATCTCCTAAACAGGAAAACTTGGGAGGTATGGACCCCTAATATATCCTAAAGAGAAAAACATGGGAGGTATGGACCCCTAATATCTCCTAAGGAGGTATACTTGGAAGGTATAGACGCTATTATCTCCTAGACACTAGTATCTTCTAAAAAGAAACACATTTGAGGTACAGACCCCTAATATCTCCTAAAGAGGGAACCTTGTGAGGTATGGACACCTAATATCTCCTAAAGAGGGACACGTGGGAGGTATGGACTCCTAATATCTCCTAAAGAGGTACACTTGGGAGGTATGGACCCTTAATATCTCCTAAAGAGGGACACTTGGAAGGGTATGGACCCCTAATATCTCCTAAAGAGGAACGCTTGGAAAGTAAACTTTTGTTTAATGACATGTGCATCAAAGTGGACATGAAAGCTATTTTTTTTTGTTTTGATTATATCAAATTAAAGTAGGACCTCTCTGACTCATAAACGGTTACGTTCTCCAGGTGCAGTAGGTGGAGTTTGTGCTTTGCCAGCAACTGAACATTTTATATCTTGAACAAAGGCACAACGGCAAAATTTATAGAGGATTTTATGACATAATAAGGTAATTGAGGGAGTATAATTACTATAATTAGTGTTACTTCTCCTTTAATTGATAGGGATGTATAATGGGTGTATTATAAAGCTTTATCTACTGCACACAGCAGGAAACAACCCCTGGTAATTGCCTCGACATCAGCCCTGAGTCCCTCTTGACCACATGTTCCGGATTGCCCGGGACAATCCTGGATTTTTAGTGTGTGTCCCTTGTCCCATGCAGCCCCCTTCTGGGACAATACAAAGTCCCTGAATGAAGACTCTAGAGCACAGAGTTCTAAATACTAGAAGGAGATCTGTCCATTGCCTACTGTGACAGGAAGTGATGCCTGTGTTGGTCTACAACAAAATGGCTTCCAAACAGAGCCCTAAACACTAGAAGGGGAACTGAACATTGCCTCCTGTGACAGGAAGTGATGCCTCTGTTGGGCTACAGAAAATGGCTTCCTAACAGAGCTCTAAATACTAGAAGGGGAACTGCCCTTTGCCCACTGTAACAGGAAGTGATGCCTCTGTTGGACTACAGAAAATGTCTTCCTAACAGAGCTCTAAATACTAGAAGGGGAACTGCCCTTTGCCCACTGTGACAGGAAGTGATGCCTCTGTTGGACTACAGAAAATGGCTTCTAGACAGAACTATAAACACGAGGGAACTGAGCCTTGATCCTGACATCAATCTAGGGCTGCAATGCATTTTGTGTTGTAGTGTAAGACTTATCTTGTAGCCCACTACAGGTATTATTTTCTGTCACAGCAGTAGGGTGACCACGGGTCCCGGAACGTCCGGGACTGTCCCTTATTTCAGGGCTATGTCCCGCCTCCCGGGTCATCTCCAACCGGGACAATGAAGTGTCCTGGAATGAAGCCAAGCCGCCCTGGATGTCAGCCTGCAAGCGGTGTGTCACATCATGGACGCCGCGAGGGAGCGCTTCGTAGCATAAATCAGCGCTCCCTCGCGGCGTCCATGATATGACACACTGCTTGCAGGCTGACATCCAGGGCGGCAATGCAGCTTACCTGATCTCCCGGAGGCAAGCGCTCTAGTAATACAGAGCGCTGGGAGATGACATCATCTCCCAGCGCTCTGCATTACTGAGCACAGCGCGCGGGAGCTTCAGCTCTGTGCCGGAGGAGGCACAGAGCACTTTCCACGCCGCTAGACCACCAGGGACTCAAGGTAGGGCATGAAGGGGCAACTAGGGTGACCACGTCCCGGAATGGCAGAAGGGAAATGTGGTCACCCTACACAGCAGTCAGTAGGCAGTTCTCCCTCTAGTGTTTGGAACTGTGTGGTGCGCTCTTCTCTCTGCAGTGTCTCTGAATGCCAGAACTGAAATGTGGCCACCATATCTTGCACTGACCATATCTTTCTGGTTTGCAGCCTCCAGAAAAAGGGACATTTGTACATTCTTGGCTGGGGCACGCTGGGACTGATGGGCATTATGGACGCAGTGGAGTGTGTGCCCTCCTTCCACGCAGGTAAGTGCCAACTTTACAAGCCCACGTCTGAATTGTTGGGAAATGGGGATCAATCTTCCATGACATCCACGTGGGCTTTAAACCTCTGCATGGGTCCCCCACCCCCTGCTGGCGTAAATATCACACTACATTTCCACTTTAACCCCTTGAGACATTCCAGGACATTCATGCCTATCCTGACATTAAACTGGAACTATCATGCGCATACAGTGATGCCCCAGTAATTGTTAGTATCTTGATAATCATGGAAATAGTGTAATAACGTTTCTTTAGTGCTTCACAGGACTCCTGGTGAGATCACAGATTGCACACACAGGTCTCCTGGTGAGATCACAGATTGCACACACAGGTCTCCTGGTGAGATCACAGATTGCACACACAGGTCTCCTGGTGAGATCACAGATTGCACACACAGGACTCCTGGTGAGATCACAGATTGCACATACAGGTCTCCTGGTGAGATCACAGATTGCACACACAGGTCTCCTGGTGAGATCACAGATTGCACACACAGGACTCCTGGTGAGATTACAGAGTGCACACACAGGTCTCCTGGTGAGATCACAGATTGCACACACAGGTCTCCTGGTGAGATCACAGATTGCACACACAGGTCTCCTGGTGAGATCACAGATTGCACACACAGGACTCCTGGTGAGATTACAGAGTGCACATACAGGTCTCCTGGTGAGATCACAGAGTGCACACACAGGTCTCCTGGTGAGATCACAGATTGCACACACAGGACTCCTGGTGAGATTACAGAGTGCACACACAGGACTCCTGGTGAGATCACAGAGTGCACACACAGGTCTCCTGGTGAGATCACAGAGAACACACAGGTCTCCTGGTGAGATCACAGATTGCACACACAGGTCTCCTGGTGAGATCACAGATTGCACACACAGGACTCCTGGTGAGATCACAGAGTGCACACGCAGGTCTCCTGGTGAGATCACCGAGTGCACACACAGGTCTCCTGGTGAGATCACAGAGAACACACACAGGACTCCTGGTGAGATCACAGAGTGCACACACAGGACTCCTGGTGAGATCACAGAGTGCACACACAGGTCTCCTGGTGAGATCCACAGATTGCACACGCAGGTCTCCTGGTGAGATCACCGAGTGCACACACAGGTCTCCTGGTGAGATCACAGAGAACACACACAGGACTCCTGGTGAGATCACAGAGTGCACACACAGGACTCCTGGTGAGATCACAGAGTGCACACACAGGACTCCTGGTGAGATCACAGATTGCACACACAGGTCTCCTGGTGAGATCACAGAGTGCACACACAGGACTCCTGGTGAGATCACAGAGTGAACACACAGGTCTCCTGGTGAGATCACAGAGTGAACACACAGGTCTCCTGGTGAGATCACAGAGTGAACACACAGGTCTCCTGGTGAGATCACAGAGTGAACACACAGGTCTCCTGGTGAGATCACAGAGTGAACACACAGGTCTCCTGGTGAGATCACAGATTGCACATACAGGTCTCCTGGTGAGATCACAGATTGCACACACAGGACTCCTGGTGAGATCACAGAGTGAACACACAGGTCTCCTGGTGAGATCACAGAGTGAACACACAGGTCTCCTGGTGAGATCACAGATTGCACACACATGTCTCCTGGTGAGATCACAGATTGCACACACAGGTCTCCTGGTGAGATCACAGATTGCACACACATGTCTCCTGGTGAGATCACAGATTGCACACACAGGTCTCCTGGTGAGATCACAGATTGCACACACAGGTCTCCTGGTGAGATCACAGAGTGCACACACAGGTCTCCTGGTGAGATCACAGATTGCACACACAGGACTCCTGGTGAGATCACAGAGTGCACACACAGGTCTCCTGGTGAGATCACAGAGAACACACACACAGGTCTCCTGGTGAGATCACAGAGTACACACACTGGTCTCCTGGTGAGATCCACAGATTGCACACACAGGTCTCCTGGTGAGATCACAGATTGCACACACAGGTCTCCTGGTGAGATCACAGATTGCACACACAGGTCTCCTGGTGAGATCACAGAGTGCACACACAGGTCTCCTGGTGAGATCACAGATTGCACACACAGGACTCCTGGTGAGATCACAGAGTGCACACACAGGTCTCCTGGTGAGATCACAGATTGCACACACAGATCTCCTGGTGAGATCACAGATTGCACACACAGGTCTCCTGGTGAGATCACAGAGTACACACACAGGTCTCCTGGTGAGATCACAGATTGCACACACAGGTCTCCTGGTGAGATCACAGATTGCACACACAGGACTCCTGGTGAGATCACAGAGTGCACACACAGGTCTCCTGGTGAGATCACAGAGTACACACACAGGTCTCCTGGTGAGATCACAGAGTGCACACATAGGTCTCCTGGTGAGATCACACAGTGCACACACAGGTCTCCTGGTGAGATCACAGATTGCACACACAGGTCTCCTGGTGAGATCACAGATTGCACACACAGGTCTCCTGGTGAGATCACAGAGTGCACACACAGGTCTCCTGGTGAGATCACAGAGTGCACACATAGGTCTCCTGGTGAGATCACACAGTGCACACACAGGTCTCCTGGTGAGATCACAGATTGCACACACAGGTCTCCTGGTGAGATCACAGATTGCACACACAGGACTCCTGGTGAGATCACAGATTGCACACACAGGACTCCTGGTGAGATCACAGATTGCACATACAGGTCTCCTGGTGAGATCACAGATTGCACATACAGGACTCCTGGTGAGATCACAGATTGCACACACAGGACTCCTGGTGAGATCACAGATTGCACACACAGGTCTCCTGGTGAGATCACAGATTGCACACACATGTCTCCTGGTGAGATCACAGATTGCACACACAGGTCTCCTGGTGAGATCACAGATTGCACACACAGGACTCCTGGTGAGATCACAGATTGCACACACAGGTCTCCTGGTGAGATCACAGATTGCACACACAGGTCTCCTGGTGAGATCACAGATTGCACACACAGGTCTCCTGGTGAGATCACAGAGTGCACACACACAGGGCTCCTGGTGAGATCACAGAGAACACACACATGTCTCCTGGTGAGATCACAGAGTGCACACACAGGTCTCCTGGTGAGATCACAGAGTGCACACACAGGTCTCCTGGTGAGATCACAGATTGCACACACAGGACTCCTGGTGAGATCACAGATTGCACACACAGGTCTCCTGGTGAGATCACAGAGTGCACACACAGGTCTCCTGGTGAGATCACAGATTGCACACACAGGTCTCCTGGTGAGATCACAGAGTGCACACACAGGTCTCCTGGTGAGATCACAGAGTGCACACACAGGTCTCCTGGTGAGATCACAGATTGCACATACAGGTCTCCTGGTGAGATCACAGATTGCACATACAGGTCTCCTGGTGAGATCACAGAGTGCACACACAGGTCTCCTGGTGAGATCACAGATTGCACACACAGGACTCCTGGTGAGATCACAGATTGCACACACAGGTCTCCTGGTGAGATCACAGAGTGCACACACAGGTCTCCTGGTGAGATCACAGAGTGCACACACAGGTCTCCTGGTGAGATCACAGAGTGCACACACAGATCTCCTGGTGAGATCACAGATTGCACACACAGGTCTCCTGGTGAGATCACAGAGTGCACACACAGGTCTCCTGGTGAGATCACAGAGTGCACACACAGGTCTCCTGGTGAGATCACAGAGTGCACACACAGGTCTCCTGGTGAGATCACAGAGTGCACACACAGGTCTCCTGGTGAGATCACAGAGTGCACACACAGGTCTCCTGGTGAGATCACAGATTGCACACACAGGTCTCCTGGTGAGATCACAGAGTGCACACACAGGACTCCTGGTGAGATCACAGAGTGCACACACAGAACTCCTGGTGAGATCACACAGTGCACACACAGGTCTCCTGGTGAGATCACAGAGTGCACACACAGGTCTCCTGGTGAGATCACAGAGTGCACACACAGGTCTCCTGGTGAGATCACAGAGTGCACACACAGGTCTCCTGGTGAGATCACAGATTGCACACACAGGTCTCCTGGTGAGATCACAGATTGCACACACAGGTCTCCTGGTGAGATCACAGATTGCACACACAGGTCTCCTGGTGAGATCACAGATTGCACACACAGGTCTCCTGGTGAGATCACAGATTGCACATACAGGTCTCCTGGTGAGATCACAGATTGCACATACAGGTCTCCTGGTGACATCACAGATTGCACACACAGGTCTCCTGGTGAGATCACAGATTGCACATACAGGTCTCCTGGTGACATCACAGATTGCACACACAGGTCTCCTGGTGAGATCACAGAGTGCACACACAGGTCTCCTGGTGAGATCACAGAGTGCACACACAGGTCTCCTGGTGAGATCACAGAGTGCACACACAGGTCTCCTGGTGAGATCACAGATTGCACACACAGGTCTCCTGGTGAGATCACAGAGTGCACACGCAGGTCTCCTGGTGAGATCACAGATTGCACACGCAGGTCTCCTGGTGAGATCACAGATTGCACACGCAGGTCTCCTGGTGAGATCACAGAGTGCACACACAGGTCTCCTGGTGAGATCACAGAGAAGACACACACAGGTCTCCTGGTGAGATCACAGAGTGCACACACAGGTCTCCTGGTGAGATCACAGAGTGCACATACAGGTCTCCTGGTGAGATCACAGATTGCACACACAGGTCTCCTGGTGAGATCACAGATTGCACACACAGGACTCCTGGTGAGATCACAGATTGCACACACAGGACTCCTGGTGAGATCACAGATTGCACACACAGGTCTCCTGGTGAGATCACAGAGTGCACACACAGGTCTCCTGGTGAGATCACAGATTGCACACACAGGACTCCTGGTGAGATCACAGATTGCACACACAGGGCTCCTGGTGAGATCACAGAGTGCACACACAGGTCCTCCTGGTGAGATCACAGAGTGCACACACAGGTCTCCTGGTGAGATCACAGAGTGCACACACAGGTCTCCTGGTGAGATCACAGATTGCACACACAGGTCTCCTGGTGAGATCACAGAGTGCACACACAGGTCTCCTGGTGAGATCACAGATTGCACACACAGGTCTCCTGGTGAGATCACAGATTGCACACACAGGACTCCTGGTGAGATCACAGATTGCACACACAGGTCTCCTGGTGAGATCACAGAGTGCACACACAGGACTCCTGGTGAGATCCACAGACGTTGCACACACAGGTCTCCTGGTGAGATCACAGAGTACACACACAGGTCTCCTGGTGAGATCACAGATTGCACACACAGGTCCTCCCTGGTGAGATCACAGAGTGCACACACAGGTCTCCTGGTGAGATCACAGATTGCACACACAGGACTCCTGGTGAGATCACAGATTGCACACACAGGTCTCCTGGTGAGATCACAGAGTGCACACACAGGTCTCCTGGTGAGATCACAGATTGCCACACAGGTCTCCTGGTGAGATCACAGATTGCACACACAGGTCTCCTGGTGAGATCACAGAGTGCACACACAGGTCTCCTGGTGAGGATCACAGATTGCACACACAGGACTCCTGGTGAGATCACAGAGTGCACACACAGGTCTCCTGGTGAGATCACAGAGTGCACACCCAGGTCTCCTGGTGAGATCCCCAGAGAACACACTGGTGTCGCGGTGAGATCACAGAGTGCACACACAGGACTCCTGGTGAGCATCACAGAGTGCACACACAGGTCTCCTGGTGAGATCACAGAGTGTACACACAGGTCTCCTGGTGAGATCACAGAGTGCACACACAGGACTCCTGGTGAGATCACAGATTGCACACACAGGACTCCTGGTGAGATCACAGATTGCACACACAGGTCTCCTGGTGAGATCACAGATTGCACACACAGTCTCCTGGAGATCACAGATTGCACACACAGGTCTCCTGGTGAGATCACAGAGTGCACACACAGGCACTCCTGGTGAGATCACAGAGTGCACACACAGGTCTCCTGGTGAGATCACAGAGTGCACACACAGGTCTCCTGGTGAGATCACAGATTGCACACACAGGTCTCCTGGTGAGATCACAGATTGCACACACAGGTCCTCCTGGTGAGACCACAGAGTGCACACACAGGTCTCCTGGTGAGATCACAGAGTGCACATACAGGTCTCCTGGTGAGATCACAGAGTGCACACACAGGTCTCCTGGTGAGATCACAGAGTGCACACACAGGACTCCTGGTTAGATCACAGAGTGCACACACAGGTCTCCTGGTTGAGATCACAGATTGCACACACAGGTCTCCTGGTGAGATCACAGATTGCACACACAGGTCTCCTGGTGAGATCACAGAGTGCACACCAGGACTCCTGGTGAGATCACAGATTGCACACACAGGTCTCCTGGTGAGATCACAGATTGCACACACAGGTCTCCTGGTGAGATCACAGAGTGCACACACAGGACTCCTGGTGAGATCACAGATTGCACACACAGGTGTCCTGGTGAGATCACAGATTGCACACACAGGTCTCCTGGTGAGATCACAGATTGCACACACAGGACTCCTGGTGAGATCACAGAGTGCACACACAGGTCTCCTGGTTAGATCACAGATTGCACACACAGGTCTCCTGGTGAGATCACAGATTGCACACACAGGTCTCCTGGTGAGATCACAGATTGCACACACAGGTCTCCTGGTGAGATCACAGATTGCACACACAGGTCTCCTGGTGAGATCACAGAGTGCACCCACAGGTCTCCTGGTGAGATCACAGATTGCACACACAGGTGTCCTGGTGAGATCACAGATTGCACACACAGGTCTCCTGGTTAGATCACAGAGTGCACACACAGGTCTCCTGGTGAGATCACAGATTGCACACACAGGTCTCCTGGTTAGATCACAGAGTGCACACACTGGTCTCCTGGTGAGATCACAGATTGCACACACATGTATCCTGGTGAGATCACAGATTGCACACACAGGACTCCTGGTGAGATCACAGAGTGCACACACAGGACTCCTGGTGAGATCACAGATTGCACACACAGGTCTCCTGGTTAGATCACAGATTGCACACACAGGACTCCTGGTGAGATCACAGAGTGCACACACAGGACTCCTGGTGAGATCACAGAGTGCACACACAGGACTCCTGGTGAGATCACAGAGTGCACCCACAGGTCTCCTGGTGAGATCACAGATTGCACACACAGGTCTCCTGGTTAGATCACAGATTGCACACACAGGTCTCCTGGTGAGATCACAGAGTGCACACACAGGACTCCTGGTGAGATCACAGAGTGCACACACAGGTCTCCTGGTGAGATCACAGATTGCACACACAGGTGTCCTGGTGAGATCACAGAGTGCACACACTGGTCTCCTGGTGAGATCACAGATTGCACACACATGTATCCTGGTGAGATCACAGAGTGCACACACAGGTCTCCTGGTGAGATCACAGAGTGCACACACAGGTCTCCTGGTGAGATCACAGATTGCACACACAGGTCTCCTGGTGAGATCACAGAGTGCACACACAGGACTCCTGGTGAGATCACAGAGTGCACACACAGGTCTCCTGGTGAGATCACAGATTGCACACACAGGTCTCCTGGTGAGATCACAGAGTGCACACACTGGTCTCCTGGTGAGATCACAGATTGCACACACATGTATCCTGGTGAGATCACAGAGTGCACACACAGGTCTCCTGGTGAGATCACAGAGTGCACACACAGGTCTCCTGGTGAGATCACAGATTGCACACACAGGTCTCCTGGTGAGATCACAGATTGCACATACAGGTCTCCTGGTGAGATCACAGAGTGCACACACAGGACTCCTGGTGAGATCACAGAGTGCACACACAGGTCTCCTGGTGAGATCACAGATTGCACACACAGGTCTCCTGGTGAGATCACAGAGTGCACACACAGGTCTCCTGGTGAGATCACAGATTGCACACACAGGTCTCCTGGTGAGATCACAGAGTGCACACACAGGACTCCTGGTGAGATCACAGAGTGCACACACAGGTCTCCTGGTGAGATCACAGATTGCACACACAGGTCTCCTGGTGAGATCACAGAGTGCACACACAGGTCTCCTGGTGAGATCACAGATTGCACACACAGGTCTCCTGGTGAGATCACAGAGTGCACACACAGGTCTCCTGGTGAGATCACAGAGTGCACACACAGGTCTCCTGGTGAGATCACAGAGTGCACACACAGGTCTCCTGGTGAGATCACAGATTGCACACACAGGACTTCTGGTGAGATCACAGATTGCACACACAGGACTCCTGGTGAGATCACAGAGTGCACACACAGGTCTCCTGGTGAGATCACAGATTGCACACACAGGTCTCCTGGTGAGATCACAGAGTGCACACACAGGTCTCCTGGTGAGATCACAGAGTGCACACACAGGTCTCCTGGTGAGATCACAGAGTGCACACACAGGTCTCCTGGTGAGATCACAGAGTGCACACACAGGTCTCCTGGTGAGATCACAGAGTGCACACACAGGTCTCCTGGTGAGATCACAGAGTGCACACACAGGTCTCCTGGTGAGATCACAGATTGCACACACAGGACTTCTGGTGAGATCACAGATTGCACACACAGGACTTCTGGTGAGATCACAGATTGCACACACAGGACTCCTGGTGAGATCACAGAGTGCACACACAGGTCTCCTGGTGAGATCACAGAGTGCACACACATGTATCCTGGTGAGATCACAGAGTGCACACACAGGTCTCCTGGTGAGATCACAGATTGCACACACAGGACTTCTGGTGAGATCACAGATTGCACACACAGGTCTCCTGGTGAGATCACAGATTGCACACACATGTCTCCTGGTGAGATCACAGAGTGCACACACAGGTATCCTGGTGAGATCACAGAGTGCACACACAGGTCTCCTGGTGAGATCACAGATTGCACACACAGGTCTCCTGGTGAGATCACAGATTGCACACACAGGACTCCTGGTGAGATCACAGAGTGCACACACAGGTCTCCTGGTGAGATCACAGATTGCACACACAGGGCTCCTGGTGAGATCACAGATTGCACACACACAGGACTCCTGGTGAGATCACAGAGTGCACACACAGGTCTCCTGGTGAGATCACAGAGTACACACACTGGTCTCCTGGTGAGATCACAGAGTGCACACACAGGTCTCCTGGTGAGATCACAGATTGCACACACAGGTCTCCTGGTGAGATCACAGATTGCACACACAGGTCTCCTGGTGAGATCACAGATTGCACACACAGGTCTCCTGGTGAGATCACAGATTGCACACACAGGTCTCCTGGTGAGATCACAGATTGCACGCACAGGTCTCCTGGTCTGTCTCACCCCAGTGTGTCTGTACCCCTCTGTCTGTCTCGCCTCAGTATGTCCGTACCTGTCGGTCCCCCTGTAGTCTGTCTGTCCTTCTCAGCGCTATCCCCACGCAGGGCCGGAGTTCCCAATAGGCAGAGTAGACAGCTGCCTAGAGCTCCACATTTTGAAGGGCGGTGCCTCAGCTATGCTGGCCACACCCACATTCTAATGCATGGATGTGGCCAGAGAAATCTCAGTGTCCCCGTACAGGCTATTTATGACCCATTCACATTGCGTTGGACAGCTCTCTAGCAGCCGAGGGATTCCATCTTTTCTTTGTTATTGCTTGTTACAGGCCATGGGTATTTCTGTACCAGGATACAGTAAATGGGACTGAGGGTGGAGTCATGTGAAGAGTGGGGGTGTGGCCATAGGTGGAGCTAAGGGTGTGTGGACTGCATTGCCTAAACTTGCTCAATATGTAAATCCGACCCTGTTCCCACTCGTGTTTTATTTAAATATTTGTGTAAAAAAAAAATCCCAGTTGAAAATGAAAAAATAATAAAAAGCACTATTTGATTTTACTTAGTATACAGTTTCTAAATATTCAAAGTCAGTCAGTAAGTTCACTGTCACTTTAATCCTTTAAGGACCCGAGAAGTGGAGTTGCCCTACTGGTAGGTTAATGCTACATTGCTGTCCCTCTGATGGGTTGCTGGGCCCTAGCAGAGTTCAAGTCAGGTCAGGTCAGACTCACAGGCATGGAGTTCAGTGATGTCATAGAACATTCCTGTCTGTGTCAGTCAATGCCCTCCAGTCACATAACTGGGATAGTGAACTACAGAGTAATCCAAGTGCCCCTTTCTGTCTGTTGGCTGGTAAAAGCAAATGTTCAGCAATTCTGGAGCAAGGGGTTGGAGACCTCCCTAGCATTCTAGGGTTAAAAATCTCATTTAGGACCAATGGGGGTTTCTTTATCTGTCTCTTGTGATGCCATTGGCTTGCCCCAGAATTACTTCATGTACACTGCCCCTGGAGTTATGCTTCTAGTGCCCTCTAGTGGACAGAACAAGCAGGAACCCACAGACTGTTCCTTCTGAACTCACCTAGACAAACTAGTAGAGGGGGGCAGGGAGGCAGGGTTACAATTGCCCCCTGGGCCTTTCATGTTTGGGCCGGTGAGCCACTGCCTCACGCAATCTCCTTGCTGCTGTTTTAATGGAGCTACACTAGTGATACCATAGAGCTTACAATTGATATGGAGCAATTGAAATAATACTAAAAAGCACATCCAAGATGGAACCACACTAATAGCATAACACCTTTCCCTTGCAAGCTCTATAGTATCAATATAGTATCAATAGTGAAGCTCTGTACTATCAGTAGAGTAGTCATCATTTCAACTGTAAGCTTTGTGGTATCACCTGCTTTACTTCACAAAATGAATGACAATTTTAACATTAACAAAAGAGCCTGGACTGGGGACAGTGGGCTCAAAACGATAGTAGAAATGGGCCACTTGATTGTATTTGCCCCTGGAGTCATGAGTGTAGAGCCCTCCCTCTGGAGGGGGGTTACTATATAAAAGCTGTGGATGGTGCGTTCTTCCCGTGATAATGATCTGATTTACTCTCTTGTTGTTATCACAGGACTGGCGGGGATGTCCGTGGATTCATTAATGGTGGATACCACACCATAGGGAACAGGGAAGGAGACCTCACATCAGAGGTACGTGGTGACACCTACAGGGGCTCACCTAACGAAAATGTCTGGGTGGCCTGTGCCAAAAATATGGAAATAAATATATTTGTGCTAAGGGGTAGGTTTGTGTGTGGACTTACCTG